>JBBPTP010000003.1:56147-87191 GCA_038094195.1 Pulveroboletus aff. carminiporus | reverse complement strand
TGTGGGCGGCAGAGCGGACGGGAGGAGAGCATCCACGCGGACGCCGTCGAGCAGGCCAGCAGATGGGCCAGAGTCCGCCGAGCTGGTCGCTCTCATCCCTTTCTCACGACGATTCAGAAGCGAGCCTCCTCAGTACGTATAAAACTAGGGTCCCGCTTTTTCGACCCTCCTTCGCGGTCACTCTTTCCCTCTCTCCCTCCCTCGCATGCTCGCCTTCCTCAAGCCCGCTCCAAAGCAGCCAAAGTCTCCCCAGGCCAGCGAGAACCAGGTCGATGTCGCCGTCGACATCGCCGTGGAGCCCGCCCCGGTCCAGGATGCGGCCCTTTCCAGTCCTCCCGCCCGGCCCATCGACGAGGCCAGTGCCAGAGCCTCCTCTGCGTCTATACCCACTATAGACTCTGCACACACCATACAAGGTCCACCGGCAGACACCCCAAAGGCTCAGACCCCCGTCCAGCCCCCCTCCGTTCCTCTTCCCGACTCTCCCCACCCCACTGCGTCGCTTGCCCCTCCCTCCCCGGCAAACGCCCAAGGTTCCGCCCCTTCGGTCCACACACAATCCTCCACCCAGAGCGACCGGCCCATGCAGAGCCAAAGCCAGTCTGCGTTGCCCTACTCTCCGCCGGGTGCAGACGCGGCCGGTAAAGATCCCCGTCGCTTTTCCTTCCCCTCCTTCTCTTTTCTTCGTTCCGATGCAAAGCAGAACAAGGCTCGCCCAACTCCTCCCCCCCTCCAGATCCAAGTCACTTCCGTCTCCAAGGTATCCGACAAGAAACCCAAGGCTAGTCGTGGATTCTCCATTTTCATAATCGGAAGTGCGGCCTCGTCCGAGAAGCGCGCAAAAGAGTCTGCCATCATCGTCCGTTCTGTCATCGTCGGTGACCATAACGCCCTTCGTGACCTCGGATCGGGCAAAACAAAGGTTGCCTCCAAAGGCGACGTAGCCCGCGTCAAGTCCCAGCTTCTCGATCCAAAGACGGCGGCCAAGGTGATCACTCAGCTTAGAGAACTCCCTGCGCATCCCGACGACGCCGCGGCAAATACCAAAGTCCCCATTCATGCCGTCTGTCTTGGCATGCCCGACAAGGATGTCCATGACCAATACTTCTCCCGCCTTGAATCCGTTGCAACAGCCTCTGTATCAACTGTATCCACCCTCCTGGCCGACGTGCATCTTGTTGACCTTGTCACAGCCCCCAACATGGGTTTCGGCGCACCAGTCACAGCTCAGGGCCTCTTTGCTGGGTCGGTTCCTACCGCCGAGACAGTGATAGATGGCATCGAACAAATCACGCCGCAGCTCATGGCATTGGGATACGCCACGGGCAAAGCCATGCTTCCTGACCACAAGGGTATCACCGTGCCTGTAGACAGGATATCCGTGCTCACATGTCAGGCTCATTCCACCTTTTCTCGTTTAACCTGCTAACGTCTTTGAACCATAGATTGGTGGGGCCTAGAAGTTTGTCTCCCTCCCCCAACCATCGCCCATCTGGAAGTAGCCGAGTCCCCGGGCTCCGCACTCCTCAACTTGCTGACAGCTCTCTCCCTCCTTAACGAGGGTGTGCGCGAAATTGTCCCTTTCATTCGCTACATCTCCCAATTCGTCCAAACCGAATGGAGGATGATTAAGCGAGCGGACGAGGGTAAAGGTGTCGTTTGTACTGCAACCTGGCTTTTGCCTGTTGCCCTCGTTCCCCGCGCCTGGGATTTCCCTGATCCACCGTCACCTCACACAGAGGCGGGAGCTGCCGGGCAAAGCACGCCAACGTCGCCATCCATCAAACGGTTCTCTGCTACCCTTACAACCCCCAAGCCTTCTACAGACGTCCCCAATGGCGCCCCTCGTTCTTCCACTGCCTATTCCACCGAAACTAGAGACGAAGAGGAATTACGACCCGCCATATCCAATGAACCACCCGTTCTCCCAGAGCTTGTGGTCAGCTCTCCAGGATCAATCGATGGTGCGCCGCCGGAGAGTGTAGATGGAGAAGTTCACAATGCTTACGAGAAGGCACAGCACAATGGGGAACCGAGCGCGCACTGATGTAGCGGTACATCCCGACTTTTTCATCGCACGCAGCCAACACCCGCGCGTTCCAACGAACCCATCCGTCGTCCAGTTTCCGTTGTCACGAACCTGTTACGTCCTCTAGACCATTTTCTTCCTTACTACCTCCGCTCGTTTTGCTGTCTGCGTCATCTCAACCTACCACCTTAACCGTTCCCTTCATACCCCGTTATATGTTCACCTTTTGCCCTGGACCCTCTTCCTTTGTGGTTCGTTGATCACGCTGGATGATTCGAATACAGGTATACCACAACTAACTAGTTGGTCTAATCACTCCTTAAATCATGATAGCGTAGCTTGATTGTTTGACATCTACAGCTTGTCTTATGCATTAGCGCATTCTGCAGAGACTTCTTATATGAAGTGCTAGGTGAATGGAACACTGCTTGCTGCTTTCATATACCCGACAGGTCTTAGCACTAGCGCTCCTGACGCTTCGAAAGACAGTAATAGCTTATGATCCAAATTTCCTGGTCACATCTATGCGTCTTCCAGCTCCCAACCACGTTGCATATCTCATTTGGGAGGTAAAAATAGAGTCCCTTGGTACCTCGTCTACGACAAATGACGATGAATGCAGAGGAAACACATACAACACATTCCTAGTCTCCTTCCGTCATGAGCCAGTTCGCAAAGTTGTCCAGACGTTTCTTTTCAGCTTCGTCTGAATCACCTTCAACGTCATCCCCGACACCACTTCGCTTAAAGTGCTGCTTTCCTGCATAGAGTGACGCCTCGATACGTCTCCCGGCAAAAAATCGACTATTCATTTTCTGCGGAAATGTTCATTAAGGTGATAGATACATCTAGCGCGAGGACTTACCAACACGCATGCTTGAGCGCTCAGAGGATCTCGGAATTTCACGGTCATGATGCCTTCCGGCTCCTTCTGCAAGTAACAATGGGGTAGTTAATGAGAATCAGGCAGTAATGAAAAACCCCTACATCATACAACACCACATTCGTCACTTCTCCCAACGTTGAGCACTCGTCCCGAACGTCTTCTTTCAGATCAAGTAAAAGGGACGCGTCTTCGTCAAGTTCTTTCAAAGAAAACATGTGCTTCAATACAACGACTCTGCTGTTCTTGTTGGGCAAATTCATGTCTTCTTCAGTCTTTGCGGGGCCGAAGCCGTCTTCGTCGTCCCATTCCTGCAGCTTTCTATACGCAGTCCATGACCCTATCAAGGAAACGTTAAGACCACCACTCACTTTTGCATCCTACCAATCCGTCGCGAAGCTTTCTTCTTGTCTACCGTTTTCCGTGGTTGTGCACCTCCATTCGTTTCCGTCCCTGTGTGTTTATGACTGAACTCGGCTCTTTGCACCTTCATCACTGTGGACAGTTCTCCCATTCTAAGTTCCGCTTCGTCAAGCAAGTTGATCGCGAGGACCACGCTCTCTTCCTTGAAAAATACCACCAACGCTTCTCCACTGAACGACCCGTCCTCCGTTGCGTACAGCTTGACCTTGGGTTCGCCTTGGTCATCTTCTTCGATCACGCCAAACTTGCCAAACCGTTCGACGATTTCTTCGACCTCTGTGTCCAGAGGAAGATTCGTGACATAGACAGCCGTATTCTTGGAGCGAGGTTGTTTGGCCTCCTCGTTTTTGCCTCGCTTGGTGGACGGCCCAGGAGGAGGCGTCGCAGAAGTATAATCCTCGGGCTCTTTCCGCTTCTTGTTGGCGCGTTTCAAGACGGGTGCCGCGGGAGTCTGGCATGGGGAGAGATATGTACGTTGCGAAACGGACATCGGACATCGGGCCACCATACCTCCTCATCGACACCGACGACAGAATAAGCGGCTTGTTGCTTCCGCAGGAGGTCATCATCGACCTGTATTGAACGGATGAGCTTGGGCAATACTCGGTGCAGTGTTCACTGACCACAGGTACCCATTGTGACTTGGTAGTGTCGTACTCGAGCTCGGACCCGTCTTCTTGCTCGAATCTCCATGTCCCTGTCTCCGTTGAGAAATGCACACGGTCGTCGGCTGCAAAGATGTTTGCTGAAGAATCCCCTGAAGCAGATGGCGGGACGTTTGACATTTTGTCAGTGGCCAAGTAGGGGCGCTTGTTCAAGACTGGTCCGGCGTTCACTACACTAATTAGGAAAGAACCCCTCTAATCAACTCGCATTATCAACTCTTCGCATCTGTACCTAGCTCATCCAAGTAAAGATCATCCGACCATCCGGCCAGCTTCTCTGCTGCCTCGACAAGCATCTCACCCTTCTTCCTCGCCGACTCCAGAGCCACGCGGTGCACGGGCACTCGAATAAACGAAGGCAAATTCTCCATCCTCACGAGCCGGCAAACCAGATCAGCAAACTTCTTCGGGTCACCATCGAAATGCGTCTTATCGATCTCTGGGTAGAGTGCACGGTATTTCATGGATGGGAGAAATGGATTCGCGGCATAGGCGGGCAGAGGCGGTTCAATGATGCAGTTGGAAACTGCAGAAGTACGGAAAAGCCCAGGTTCGAGAATGACAAGCTAAAACAATCTCGTCAGATCGTGACTTTGTGGCACACAGCCAGCAAACCTTGATATTCCACTTTGGGTCAAGCTCCGCAGCGTATCCCTCTGTAAGGCACTCCAGGGCTAATCAAATTTAACCAAACATTTTCAGGTGAAAGCAGTGATCAAGAGCTTACCTGCTTTCCTATGGACATTGTCCGAAACCTGGCGTAAATCAAGCGCGCGACGCAGATCATCCCAACTTACGCGGCACCATACGGCGTACTCCCCGGCTGTGGGATGAGTGCAGTGCGAGAAGATACGTTCAACAACTGACCACCCATCGGGCGATTAACATCCCTGAAGCATCTGACGGCCTCCTTCATCACATTGCTCGCTCCCCAGAACACGGTGTCAAACAAGACACGCGAATTCCTGTCCGAAAATCCCTCCACTTCCCCAACTGCGTAGAAACCTGCATTATTGAATACCACGTCAACTCGATCATACGAGGTAACAGCTTGCTTGAACGCAGCTGTAATGGCTGCTGAGTCTGAGACGTCCAATTGGAGGACGAGGAGCTGCGAAGTGGGGTATTTGGTTGAGAGATCGGATATCTTGGAAGGTTTTCGAAGCGTCGCGACTACGATATCACCATTTTCGAGAGCAATCTCAGTTACTAGACGACCGAAACCCGTCGAAGCTCCTGTCACTATGGATGCAGGTGAGGATCCGCTAGCTTCATTAGTTTCATGACTCGCATACCGAGCCATACCTTGGGGACTGATTGAAGTTGACGGGACGACATGAGTGCAGAGTGAACTGACTACCGACAATGAGAACACGGGTATCTGCGTTCTTGTCGACCAAATGTTGGTCGTGAAGAACGCAGATCCGAGCAAACGCCGCAGATAACCAGATCGGGCTATGCACCTTGTGCACACAAGTTATATCCCTTCGTGACTTCGGCGTTTTATGCAGAGAATCACACCGACAACATACTAATCTTGGCCATCGTGATAGTAAACATCGTCAGACCAACTGGTACACTCTTCCGTTGTCCGGATTAACTCTTCCCCCCTTGCTTTCGCCGCTTCGACGGCAACCCGATGCAAGGGAAGATAGAGAGGTGGATCAACCATGTATGTCAATCGGTACATAGCTCGCGCAAACTTCTTCGGGTCTCCGTCATATAGCCGTGTTGCCAGTTCACCCGGGTATAGATCCCGGGTCTTTCTCGATGGCAGATCTGGGTCACTGTACGCGGTGTGAATGGGGTCAACACCAACACTCCACGGCATGTTTGTCCGAAAGAGAGCGGGTTGGATAATGGATATCTAGAATGGTGTTACTAGCATCTCCTGGGAGAGAGCTGAAGCAAACCTTGATATTCCAGCTGGGATCAAGTTCGGCGGCCAAGCCTTCTGAGAGACATTCGAGTGCTGACATCACGCCGTGAGAAGCGTTCACTTCAAGTTGTAATTCAAACGTTTGTTACCTGCTTTGCTTTAGAGAAGTTGGTCAACCTGTGTATCCCAACGAATCGCCACGTACGCAGCAGCATAGTGTGCACCCCCAGCCACGGCCCGTAAAGTTGCTCGAGAAGACATCTGCAGCAAATGGCCCCCAGGAGGATCGTTGCGTTCTCTGAAAATCTCGACTGCCTTCCTTGTGACATTTGCACCCCCCCAAAAGAGTACTTCGAATAACTCTCTTCTGTGTTCGTCACTCATGCCTTCTGCCTCACCGATGATGCAGATCCCTGCATTATTAAATACAACGTCAACACGTCCGAACTTCTCTAACGCATGTTCAAAGGCCGCGTGGATTTGTTCTGGGACTTTGACATCTAACGCGAGAACGAAGAGCCGTGAAGGGTATCTTGGCAGGAGGTCCGAGAGCACTTCTGGTTTACGCAGTGTTGCAACAACGCTGTCTCCTTGCTGCAACGCGTGTTCGGTTACCGCGCGACCGAATCCAGCAGATGCTCCGGTTACTGAGTCAAGGCGTTATGATCGAGAATTATGTCAAGACATGGATGGCTCACCAAACCAGACCTTTGCAGTCGGTGACATTCGATAGTGTACCGTGGGGAATCACTGGCTCCTTTTCTATGTAAAGCACATAGTGAATATCATTGGGTTTGTCAACGCTCTGAATTAATTAGACAACGGTCTAGAGTGCCAAATTTGAGTCGTATCAATGTCTTGTAATTACCTGTGACAAGTAGTAGGCTAAGCAGAAGCTATGGGATATTGGTAGAGGCATATACTATAAACTATGTGTGAACCTGCCCGATGCATGTGCAATGTGCAACGACGATGATATGTTTGGAACATAAATCTGCTTGGAAGACCATCAAATAAGAGTAACGCACGACGTGGGATAAAAACAACCCTCTCAAGAGAATGGGGATGCGACAAGAACATCTGTCTCGTACTGTCAACGTGCCTCCAGGGCCAGCCAGGAAAATATCCAAGGCAAAAAAAGAAAGCGCTTCAAAGGTCAGCCCTGGGGAAGGCCCCCGGACGTGGACATTATTGCCTGTCGAACCTCCTCGCAAGGTCAGCAGCCGATGGGCGTCGCCCCTCTTCACGGTCCCAACATTTTCGCATCAGAGGCTTGTGCCAATGAGTGATATGCTTGTTGTGAGTCGGTATCTCGGGACGTTCCCCCTCCAAAACCATCAGAATAACCTTGGTGTGAGGAATCCCTTCATATGGTTTCTTGCCAGATAGGACCTGTCAATGCTTGATGCGTCAGACACGAAGCTGTGTGGTGAAACAACTTTACAAACATGAAGCATGAGTCCCCCAAATGAATAGATGTCACAGGGTCCTGTGGGATAACATATGTCGGCCTGTTCGAAACTACATGCTCCTTTGACCAATGCGGGGTCTGCAAAATGTACGCCACCGCATATACTGGATTTCAGGTATGAAGTCCCTAGAAAATCACTGATCAATGAGAGACCGAAGTCGGCGAGGCAAGCTATTCCATCGCCATCGATCAGAACATTGCCCTGTGGAAGGATAGTCAACAGTTTTTTCCAAATGAAATTTTACGAACGAAACCTACACTATGAAGGTCACCATGGATGACGCCTTGGCTGTGGACTAACGGACGTCATTAGAGGCTATCGCAACCGTGTCCATGGAGTTGGTACGTACGATAGCACAGACCAACTGCAATATCCCCAAGCTGCAATAGAGTCGTTCACTGTACGGCGATTTGGTCATAATCAGAACCCACCAAACGATGTTTTTCGGATTTCGATGTCTCATGGGCCGCTAGGTAGTGGGACAGAGATCCATTGGAGAACCACGGGCTGACCGTGCTTGGCAAGGGTCCGAAGCCACACACCACACCGAGTAGCGGGACGACGTTTCTGTGTTGTAATTTCCCCCAGACCTTCAGTTCCCTGCGGAGGTTCTGAGACAAATAGATAGAATGAATGATTCATCCTCATTCCGCGCAACAACGCTACCTTCTCGTGAGTCTTCATATCTCCGTGTCCATCAGTGTTGGCCCTTATTGCTTTCACCGCAACCTGTTGTCATAGTTAGCGCAGACTCGAATACACTGGAGCCGACTCTACCATACGAGGAGATTCCCCCGAAACTAGGTCGCACTCCCAAATATCTCCGGAGGCTCCACTTCGAGTAGCATAGTTTCTCCTCCTTCTGACAGTGCCAGTCGAATGCTTGAAGGGTAGCTCATTCAGATAATCTGTAACAGGGCAAGATGCATGTATATTCCTGAAGAAACTTCGAGAACAGACCTTCACGTTCTTCTGCGAAGGACTCCAGGCATACTTCAGAGTGTAAAGTGTGGCTACTATGAGAACTTCACGATTTCGGTAAGTCGGGAATTTTGAGGCGCCTTGCAACCACGTACCTCGCGGGAAACATCGAATGCAGTGATGATCCGGTGCTGTCGTCGCTGGAGGACTGTGGTCGATCTCCAACTCCCAGCAAATTTGTATCGATATGTGGCACTTGTGCAGAAGTGGTTGTGGTGCGAGGAGTCGGAGGTTCGACAACAGGACTTGGTAGTGTTGACTCCGCGGGGGAGTCGGCTGTATGATAGCTCGATTCTGTTGAAGGTACGCGGCTGCGAGGCCCCGTACTGTCACTCGGGTGACGATTGAGGCTTTCGCCACCAATGCTTTTGAACAAATTTCGGGTTCCTCCCTTAGTGCGAGACGGCACGGAGACAGGTTTCTGGACGAGGGAGCCAAAATAAGACCCACTCTCTTTCACTTCCCAACGACGATTCTTAGTAATTAGATCAACGAGCTTCCTCGTAGATTCGGCTCGTCGAGGGTGCTCCGGAAGGGTGGTAATGCAAACATGGTCATCGAATTCCATCCCGAGCTCCTTGAGACGAGGTGAGTTTCTATTCCACCAGTCCTCCATATCCTTCTCTTTCTCTAATTGCGTCACCACGATGGCTACCGGAGCAGCTAGCCGACGAGTGATGCCACAAAAGTTGGTATAATACTTCACAGATGCCTCGGTTGCCCTAGATCCGCGGATGCAGTACACGAGGAGGTCGATTTCATGATTACGGTGCCTTTCCTTGAGTAACTTTTTCAGTAGCTTTTCCGAGCCTCGTCTAAAAAGGGACCAGAAAAAGTTGCGGCCTTCACCAAGTCCACGGGTATCCCACAAGGTATACTTGGCGCCATTTAGCGTGGTCTCGTAACCGGTGTTAGCTTGTGTGCAAGGCGTAGAGTCGTTAGAGACACGGGCTGTGTAGGCACCAAGGAGGAGGTTGATAGCAGAACTCTTTCCTGTTCCTATTTCTCCGCAGAAGACAACATGGCGTTGAGTACAAGTCTAGGAGTGCGTGACCTGTTGGTCCGTTGGTGGACATGACATGCGATTTTAAACAAACCTTGGAATTATCTAGCTCTAAGACCATGTTCCGGGTTAAGCTCGAGGCACCAGACAGATCATCAACAATCTTGACGGTGTGGATAGTGGTACGGTTCTGTCGAGGTCCAGCTTCTGAACTAATGAGGGATAGTTATAGGACTAGGGACAGTGCCGCTCTGGATAATAGGCGGGGGAGTGAGAGGAGCTGGTGGGCCGAGTGAACTAGGGCCCATTCGAAAGCAATGCGGGGATAGTCTAGTAAGCACTGATAAGGCATGCGGGGTGACGGTGTACGCGGAGTTTGGCGTAAGAACACACGTTCCGTGCACGCACTCATGCGGAAGCTCAAATATGCATCACATTTTTCATGCTATGCAGGATCAGACCACAGTAAGAGACCACAACTACCCAAGTAGGTACTCCAGCCGTGGGTGTCCAAGATGGCAAGAAGGACCCTGAGGGCATGCGTCGTCCAGGTGTGAGTTCTGCTGGTGGTAGGCGCCCAGAGAAGCTGAATACGATCGCGGCCGAGGTTGAGGGTGCGGTGAATGTGGACCTGCCCACTCTCGACCAAAGGTACTCTAGTGGCGACCTTGACTGAACAAATATTCTGCGGAGTCGATGTATGACGTGACCGAATGCCTCGCGGAAACCCACTCCCGCGTTATCGTATTGCACGACAGCAGCAGGTTCATTTTGATGCATCGATGTGGCGGTTCAGTCTGTACGTGGTCGAAGACACTAAGGCGGATCAAGTATACATCCGATGCGCTAAATCCAACTCATCCGTCAATATTCAATAACGCAACGGTCGCCTGATGGACACTTCCCCGAATATTTGAAGAGACAGCAACAATATTTCTAAATCAAACGACTTTCGGCTTCTGGAAAGCGGGAATACTACCGTGCTAGGATAATCCGGATCCCATCAGGTGGTCCTAGATCGCATCACAACGTTGTCTCAGCCCGCACAGGGGCCTGGAAGGCCCTCCTAGATCATCGGTGGATAAGTTATTCATTGACGAGTAGACAACTCAGCCGAGGGTCTAGTAGAAACCAATCAATCCCGATCGGTGGGAGTGCGGTGACCACGCCTCATGTGTTACATGAAAACAGATTCAACGCGCAGTAGTGGAGCCCAATAGCCGCTAGCAGAAAGCATTCAAGTTGCTGCGGTGACACTCAATAGCGCGTACCAAACCTTGGTGCCTCGAGATTCACGGCCCTTTGTTTCGGTTGACTCGTCAGTGTCGCTATCCCAGTGTTTGAAGCGGGCGCTAGTTTTCGGATAACTCACAACCATCAGGTGTATTCGCAGGGGCGGCGCGAGGGAAAACCCGCACAGATCGGCGCCGGACCACAGAAATGACCTCGCAAGGTTGAGCATGGGTGGCGCGTCAAGCCAGCGAAATCAGTGCAAATGACGTATACGTATCTGCGCTTGCTGTGCATGAAGGTTGGCAACACTCCCCGGTGCCACAACACGTTCTTCATTGACGTTGGAGTTGACGATAGAACTAGTTCCCCCGGAATTATTGGTAGGTAGTGTGGGAGCTGTTGTGTGGCTTGTAGAACAGCACGGCGGTTTAGTAGCGGAATCATATTGTGGAATTTCGGAACATGTTAACATATTCGCATCCTATAAAGGTCGAATCGAAGGCGAAGCATACTGTTGTTAGGAATGTGCAGCATGCAGTTCCAAACTCATGTACTGAACAAGACGATCTGTTCCCCGCCACCCCTATCGATTCGAATGAGCTTCTTCGCTACGCAGGCATACAGCGCTCTTGTACCTCCGATGGCCGCTTTTAGTTGGTTTAAAGGCATCGCATGGTTGGGTGCCGTAAGTAGCGCATGAAGCAGCTGTGCAGTGTTCACTTGATGGTGCGTGGGACCAGCGGTCGCAGAAGTGATTGAAGAGATTGAAGACGTAGGAGAGCTAGGAGAAGGCGACCGAGTGGCCAACGATTCGATAAGAACGCTAGGAAAAACAAACGTCATATACGCAAGTCAATGTTGGACAAACCAAATGCATACAGAGTTTCTTTTGCTCGAGGCGTCCTCTCGCCACCTTTACCAGGGAGCAGTACGTCGCCAACGGTATTCCATATCCGGGCCTATGGTACGCATTAGTATGGGGAGTAGGAAAGAGGCAAAAAGCATGATACTTGCCACAATACTTTCCAGCTCTGGAGTGACGCGAACCTTGGTTACTTTTGCTGAAAGGTCCAGAGACGACTGCGCCTCAGCCAAAGGGGCTGTCTGTGGTTGACTGTCCACCGAGGAGGGATTGTCCAGAACCGGGGGCGGCGCCTTTGGGAGTATAATAGTGTTCTCTTCATCCGGATTTTCCTCAGCCTCTAGGCTCGGAGCAGCAGGAACCGAGGATTCGGGGTCCTCTTCGGGGTCAAGCTCGACCTCGAGCAGACTAGATTGGTCATGTAGATCCTCTTCAGCATCGTCATCCCCGCCTTCATGCAACTGAGACGCGTTAAGCATGTCACCCTCTGACAGGGTCCTCAACCCCTTGTTGGTCGGGCTACCTCCCGCGGCCAAACGTGCGAACACAGATTTTGGGGGTGCTGGTCCAGGGCTATCGAATGACATTGCAGATAATTCCGTAAAGTCGGGCTCTTCTTCTAGGAGCCTATCGGTAAATCGCAACGTGCGAGCGGATGCAGCCGGAGTCGACCAAAATGCATCCTCTGGATTTTCCGGTTCTGGAGAAGGCGACAGCGATTTTTTAGGAACAGGCTTGGAAGTTGTCTTTGGTTTGGAAGCCGGTTTAGGTTCGTTCGATTGGAGAATGGCATCTTTCTGTGCATGTCGAGGATCAGGCTAATTCTAATTCTGGATATGAAAGATGAATCGTACCTGGGTTCGTAGCTCCACGAGACGATCCTGAAGATCTGTGATCCGACGTTCCTCCTGGGAAACGCCATTAACTGGGGGCGTTGTTCCTGAAGCGGCATTTGCACTAGTCAGCTGCATGCGCGTGGTGGTCAGTCTCTGGGCATTCGTAAAGTGCGCGACAAACTTCATGGAGCGTGTCGTTCAACTTCTTGATGTTCTCCCGGGTTTCATTGAGTTTCTCGATAATTGCGGCCACCTGGGAGCGAGCACGCGGCATCCGTCGTATAGATTGGCTGAGGACGGGTTACGGGATCCCGAAAAATGAAACTGGCAGAGCGCGTACTATCGATCCAAGTACTTGAGCGCAGCATGAGCGTACACCTCGGGATCATACTCTTTGGGCTTAAACATGTCGTCTCGTTTCGGGGGTTGCTTCCGAAGAGGAGTAGCACCCGGGAACTCGACGCGAGAGATCTCACCCCGACGCGTGCTGTTGTCTGGTTGCTTGCGTACATCAGCATCCGGGGAGGGTACGAGCGTGAAAAGACCGAGTTCAGAAGCGTCGATGTCGCGAATGAGGTCACCGAGGGCTGTACCAAGAACGGCACGGGTGAATGGGATCGTTCTGGGGCTAGGATTGTCTTCGCTGGGAACGATGGCAGCGGCCGAGGCGCATATCGCTCTGGCGGTCGCTGCGAGGTGGTCGATTCGGTCGGAGAGCGATGGCATATCACGCGAAGTTTGAATGACCGTACAATGGATCGCTCGTCCACTATCATTTTACACAGCCACCGCGGACTGAGCCTGCTGGTTCGAGTACCCACACCAGCATCGCTAAATCAAGGTCGGTGACTTGTTGACATGTCTCCCATCCCATAATACGGCCACGTATCGTCTCGTTGGCCGACGACAGACCCCTGGCCCAGAAATGCTCCTTGGTCTCGGTGGATGGGCGTACGACAGCGAGCCGTCGTCTCCAGCCGCCAGAGTATCGGCCGATGTTGGTATCGGTGACCAAGGAGACAACGCACCAGGCGGCTCGGACAGACTCGGACAAGGTCGCAGCGATCACCGTCGCACGGCGTCCTCTAATGACGCAACACCCCGACCCCGAGCCGCCTTACCCCGGACTGGGCACTTTCCCGGTTTGTCTCGCTTCGTCTTCATCGTCGCCGTCCGCAGAACGGCTCGTCCCTAGACCCACGTGCTGATGCATTGCCTAGATTTCGACCCTGCGGTGTCGCTTGGACGTCATACTGACGCCAACATCATCTCGGATCCCGTATCGCCAGGTTTATCGCACCAGCCGTCGTATCAGCAGACCCAGAGGCGTCTTGGCTTTTTTCCTTCGAACACCGCCACTCACATCAGGGCATCGCCTTCTCCAGCGCATTCCCCCTCTCATCTTGACCCTAGACTCGGAGTACAGTCTCACTCCCACTCACGATCAGAAGTAACCGCGCACACGGATATATCATTACCAAACATGACATCCGCTGCCTCTTCGAGCGCTGTGAGCAAAGTTCACACATCGCCAACCAAGGTGTGTTCAGGCGGAGTTAACACGCCGATCGTCATCATACCATCTCGACCACTTACGACCGCTCGCAGCCCTCGACACGAACTTACGACCCCAAGTTGGTCACTCGAGAGATGCATCGACTAGGCACGCTTGCAGGCCTGAGTCCCGCTATCACAACTTCACTTGCATCCAATGCATCAGCATCAATGGTAACGTTGGCGCCGTCCACCTCGCCTTCAACGACCACGCTTGGACCAGGTGCATCACATAGCCATGGGATTAGTGCCCTGAGCGGTGCGACAGCATCTGATAAAGACAATCCGTGGGGCACGCTGCATGTGCATGTTCTACCCCTGTTCAACGAAGAACCGTTACGTGTACCAATGTGAGCTTCTGCACTGGGTTCTTTTCCTGTCACGCTGACAGCTCCCCAGTGAGGACTTGAACGCCCTTGTAAAACGGCATATTCAGACAGTCTTGGCTGCGTCGCCGTCTAGGGCTTTGACGACCCTTGCAACGGATGCGCGGGAGTTGATTGGGGCAGGAATGGTTACCATAAACGCGAAGATGGCTTCCTCGTCGGATGAATTACTCCCCAGCCGCTTAGTCGAATTATGGTCCTTTTTCTGGGATCATATATTACCATATGTTGAAGGAGTGAGCGTCTCTTTTGGTTACCTGTGGCTCGACCAAAACGACCTCCAATCTAGGTTCTGCTGCCACTGCAAACTGATCCGCTGCTGACATCACTGCACCGCACTGCAAAACAACACCGTGCCAGCTCACCGACGCGCCAATGTACGAGTGCTGGACAGACCGTTGGATCGCACCCGGCCTTTTCGCCCACTATCGATGTTCGGAGTGTCGCGCTTTGCGCGTTCCGTGATCGTGTTGTTGTGCCACTACATAGTCGGCTGCATAATCTGCTTTCACCAACGCAATGTAAGGACACCCTCGTCAGGTTGGGCTCATATCGTCAGCCAAGGCTACAACAAATGTATGTATGCTTAACCTCATGATGACGCTGCGTTCTGAGCACAAGCAGGTTGCTTGTACTTACATCCGAGCGACGTGTGCGTCCGCCCTCGCCGACCCTTTCTCTCCGCGCGCCAGACGTCGAACCAAGTGCAGGTGAAGCAGCTATCGCAGACCTCCTCCAGCTCTTCTCACAAGGCCAACATCACCCCCGAACGCACATACCGCACCATACCCCACGTCAATCGTACACGCGAGGATTGATGGTGCGTGCTTCTACGCCAAGCTTTCTGTCTGCTGGCCGCCCACGAGACCGCCGCGGCCGTATTGGGGGGCATGACATGAAACGGATGATCCTGAGTGCAGGTGGGTGGCCCACGTCGACACCCCCCGCGGGAGGCGAGAACGTACCGGCGGACGACGCAGACGCGGATGCAGAAGACGAGGGTGGAAACGAAGGCAACGAGACACCACGCGTTGGTGCGATGGAGTACCGTGACAGGAGAGCTCCCGCCGGGCGACTGGATCTACAGCGTGCTAATACTGGAGGGTGGGGACTGGGTGCTGGGAATGAGGAAAAGGAGGACGACGACGATGACGACGAGACTATGAATTGGGACCAGGCTCAGGTAAGGTTTACGTCTTTTCCTTAATTAATCCTGATGTAGTTGATACAGGCGGCTGTGGAACGGATGATTGGCATGAAGCCCGAGTCCCCTACTGATATGCGTAGACGTGTAGGTTGATAATTTTGTAATGCATGATTATTCGAGTCGCGATCACGTGATACAATGTCATGCCGACGTCATCGACCAGACTACTCCCCCTATTTGGAACTGGTGTATAAAGGAGGCGGACACCACCTTCCGTTCTCTATCACGAACCACAATGTCTGGTGCGTACTCGGGCGTTCCTGGACATCGTTCTCTTACACAGGCGTGACGATAGAACACCCCAAAGAGCCATCCCGCGTTGCAGCAGGCCTCAAGGCCGCCATCCACAACCCCAACGTCTCTGAGGAGGCAAGAGAGCGCGCCATGGAGAGGCTCAAGGAGATGGGCAAGGACGTAGAGACCGCCGAGGAGCCTCAAGCGTCCGGTATCGAAGAGAACACGCGGGTACTCGCTGGTTACAAGGCCACGCTGAGTAGTAAGTATCACTTTGCTTACTGTACGAGCGATTCGACGGTGCCAGCAATGGTTTTCTTTTCAGACCCGTACACCTCGGCAGAAGCCAAGGCACACGCCGAAGAGGTGCTCCAGGCAGCTGGCATCCTTGAGAGACAGCCTGGACACACTGATGAAGAGCACCAGACGCGCGTGCTGGCGGGTTACAAGGCTGCCCTTCATAGTACGTCTTAGACACTTGGTACCACCGTTTTTCCTGACCACTTTATCGACAGATCCCCGCGTGTCTGAGGAAGCAAAACAACATGCACGGGAATATTTGAAAGAGCATGGTGTCGAGGCGTGAATGAGTTGGACACGGTCGTGTATAGCTTTGTGTGGTGGTATATTGTAGAATCAAAGTTAATTCACCGGGCATCCATATCGCTTGTTCAAGTACACTGTTATCTACTTGGCGACCTCTTCTAATCTATTCAGCACCTTTTCTACCCGGTCTTCCAGGCTGCTCACGTTGCTGGCGACTGTGCTGCGATTTGCTTCCAGACTGGCCTCCACAGCCGTAACAGCACCACTGAGTGCTTCTAGTGCTTCTCGCGTCCGTCTCTGCTCCTCCTCGAGAGTTACAATCGTACTTTGGAACTCGGAGGCAGATCCGTGCAGGGCCGACAGTGTCCTCAACCGCGTAAGAATATGTGGAATGTGAGGTAACGATGGCGCGAGCCGCGAAAGCAAGGGGAGGACAATGTCCTGAGCAGGAGTAAGCATAGTCATGGGCCCCCCGGCTTGCTGACGCTTTTGCGCCTGACTGGTCGATACACGCTCCAAGTCCGAGAGAAGCAGCTTGAGTCGTCTCGAGACGGAGTCAATGTGTCGCGGTTGCGTCAACAAGGTGAGCTGGTTATTGAGCCGCATGAGCATCGGCAACAGCGGCGGCGTGAGCGGCGTCGTCTACATGGCGACACGTCAGTCCTGGGCTCGTACACGACCCGATCACGCATCGCTCACCTCGTCCAACGTCGCGCTCACAGACCCGACCAACTTTTCGAGCTCCCCAACCCGCTTGTCCATCTCGATGATACGCCTCGCATCCGGATCCCCATCCTTGCCTGCAACACCGACGCTCCCATGCGCACGTTCGAGATCCTCGCCACTTCCGTCCCCATCCCCGTCTCTATCCTCATCCTCGTCCTTCCCATCGCTCTCCTCAATGACGACACTCACCAACCTCCCCCTCCCCTCCCTCCCCCTCCTCACTCTCTCCAACCGACGCCTCACATCGACCAATCCCCGGATCATCTCCCCCGGGTCGACACCTTCCCCGTCCTTTTCGCGCGTTTGCAGTGCTGGATTAGACGGGTCCTCGAGCTCAGCCTCGAGCGCCGTCAGTTCAGCCTGGAGTGCGCGCAGACGCGCAGGGAGCGGGACAGGCCGGGTCGGCGAGCGCGAGGTGGCGCGGGAGGTGGAAGAGGAGGAGGGCGAAGGCGGGTAGGCATAGCGCGTGCGTTGACGACCTGTGCGTCCACGATCCAGAGTGGGCGGATGGGAACGATGTGAGCGGTGGATGAATGGTCCTGATAGATAGAGTGAGGGAAACGTACGAGCGCGTTCAGCTTTGCGAAAGTGTTTGCTGGCCTCTTCGGGGCTGATCAGGCTGCTCACGTCGAGCTCTTCACGGCTCGTCTTCGTGCCATCGGCAGCTGCCCTCGCCCGCGCACGTGCGGTAGAGGGTTCGTCGTCGCTAGAGTCACCACCCTGTTAGAGATATCAGCGACGCGTCGACGTAGGGAACGGGGAAACACACGTCCTCGCGGGAGGATGGAAAGACGTCCTCTGTTTCGTAGACGTCCGGGGCAGTGTCCTTGCACGAGATCAGTGGCAGCTGGTACAAGGGACATGGTACGAACGATGTCTGGGAGGTTGGCGTACTTGTTCGCGCTCATGATCGACCAGGTCAACGAAACGGTTTACGATTTGGTCCTGGACGACATTCGAAAACGGCTTTTTGGACGGAGTAAAAAAAGCGTCACCTGAGCGATTCGAACACTCGCGGTCAAAGACCAACCGCTTTGCTAGGTAGCAGGCGATCCCGTTAACCACTCCGGCAAAGTGACCACGCCCTCTCTTTGGGGAGTATAAATAACAACGTCGTATTGTCACATCATTTCAACTAGCTCTCAAGCGACAAGATAGTACAACTTCCAGAGCCTCCCATATCGACCATCCAAATTCTTCTTGGCCTCTTCGTCATCGAGTTCGTCGTCGGAATCATCTACATGCTCGTCTGTATACAAGTCGACGCTGTGTATGTCGACAATGTCAAATGTGCTCGAACGTCCTGTCACGCGACCACAAGAGTCGGTGGGGATCAGAGGTGACAATTCATTTGCAGACTCCAGGGGACGATCACCTGGAGGCACCGCTTGTTTGGTTTCAGAGGTATTCTTGGCGAGTGCCCAGGCGATGTACATGATGATCATGACGGGTATCTCGATGTAAAACGAAATGAAATCGATGGTGGAGAACTTTGGAAAAATGGAGGACCAGCCTTGAACTATGGAAGTGGTGTTAGACCGGATCGTGGGTTGGGGAAGTAACTCACTGAGGATCAATGACGCTACGGTGATGATCTGCAGTGGACTGACTGAGTGTGTGCTAGAGATTAAAAGCGGTGTGACGTACGACGAAATAAGGGCCCCAAGGCCAGGTCCAACGAACGTAAAACTTGAGTTCGTCCACAGAGCGGTTCTGGGCAATCCAGGCCCTCCTGAACCTCCAGCTGGCGAGGCCGATGGACAGCCATGCGATCTGGAAGCGATGAGAGGCGGCGGAATGGAAAGAGGCTAAACTTGCCTGGTTGGAGACACCGACAATGTTCTGTAGCCAGCCCCAAAGCTGGCCGCTGCCAATGAAGCTACTTGCAAAGCACAGGATGCTGACACTACTAGTGCCTAGCAAAGCAAAGATGGGAACGCCGGCAGGCGTAGTCTTTGAAAAGATGACAGGGGCTTGTCTACGAGGAGAGACGACGGAGAGGCCGTAGAGAACACGGGTACCAGCAAAGAGAGCGTGATTGCCGGCAGAAAAGACGGAAGTGAGGATGACGGTGTTCATGAATGAGGCGGCCACGTCTGGTAGGGATCAGGGAGAGGACTGGGAAAGCGAGGAGGAGACATACTCGAACCGGCCAACTTGAATACGATGGTGAACGGGGAAGTGGTTGTGGACCTGTTTGAGAGATTTGGGTAATCCCACGGGACTGTAACGTATGAGCCGAAGATGGTACGCGGGTAAAAGATGGACGGACCGTTGAGACCGATGAGCAGGATGCTCAGGATGTAGAATAAGAGTATTCTAGAGGGGGTGTTGGGACGAGAGAGACGGCAAGAGGCTCGTCATACCTCCAAAATACAAACTTGACGACTTTGGGCATGTTTTTGGATGGATTTCTCGTCTCGCCTGCGGTGATGCCGAGACTTTCGGTTCCACCGTCTGCAGGGAGATGAGTGGGAGCGAGAGTGAGGAAGGAGGGACGTGCATGCAAAGCTGGCGGTGACAAAGACGTTGGCAAAGCCAGAGAAGCCATTGACAAAGGGTGCGCCGGGAATGGACCAATTGTGACCGCCGATGTAGGTGTGTTGGGTGTTGAGGCCGACGTTGACGAGTATGCCGAGGACGATGAAGACGACGATGGTGGCGACCTTGAGGAAGGCGAGCCAGTACTCTGAGCAGAGGTGAGAGAGGAAGGAGAAGGGAAGAGGGAGATACCTAGTTCGCCGTACGCGCGGACGTGGACGGCGTTGATGGTGACGAGGATGACCCAGGCGATGAGACTGACGACCCAGGGATGCCAAGAGGTCCAGAACTGGAGGACGAGCTGCGCGGCGGTGAGGTCGGAAGCGACGGACACGGCGTCGTTGAACCAGTAGTTCCAAGAGAGGGCAAAGCCGTACGAAGGGGAGAAGAAGCGGGTGGTGTAGGCGTTGAAGGAGCCTGGGCGGGGTGAGCGGGGCGGGTGAGAGGGAGATGGACGCACCTGCGACGGGGTACTGGGTGGCCATTTCGCCGAGGAGGAGGAGGGTGATGTAGACGACGCATCCGATGACGGCGTAGCAGATGAGCATGCTCGCTGGGCCGCCCTCTGCGAGAGACTTGCCAGTGCCGAGGAAGAGGCCCGTCCCGATGGTGCCAGCGATGGCGATCATCTGGACTTGTCGTGCAGACAGTCCGCGGTGGAGGCCAGCCATGACGGGAAAGGGTGGACGCGTATTCGTGCGGCGCGCCTCTCTCGTCATGACCACCCTCGTCGAGTTTGCGTCGGCGACGCCCCCTCCGCTGACGCTCCACCTCGTCCCCCTCGCCCCGCTCATCCACCACGCCCGCCACGTCGCCGACGTCCTCTCCTGGTCGGCGCCCTGGGAAGAGTCCGCCCTCCTCCTCGCACTCTGGTGGTCCCTCTGTCTCTTTGCAGAGCTCACCCTCAAGTACGTCCCCCGTCTCGCCCTCTGCCCCGCTCACCCCCTCCCAGGTTCTTCCTCCCCGTCGCCGTCCTCTTCGTCTCCGCCCTCCGTCACTGGTCCGCACCCGCCTGGCCCGCACCGCCCCCGCTCGCAACAGAGGCAGTCATCCATGCCCTCGTCGACGATCTCGCCGTCATCCACGCCCTCCTCCCAGATCCTCCCCTCCCCGCCCCCTCCGTGACCCTCGTCCGCATCGCCGCCTTCCTCTACCTCCCCTATCTCGTCCTCACCTACCTCGTCCCCCTCCACATCTGCATCGCCATCGCCGGAACACTCCTCATCACCCACCGCGCCCGCTGGGCCCGCAACGCGCGTGCTGCCCTCGCACGCAGCGCACACCTCCGCTGGGCATCCTACAACATCTATGCCCTCTTCTCTGGCACACCCCTCCACGCATCACCCACACCTACTCCCCCTCCCGAATACGCCTCCCGTCCCACATCCGGCACTACACAGTACACCAGCGCGCCCTCACAGCCAGACGACGATCCCTCGGCACCACATCCGTCCCCACCCCTCCGCTTCCTCTTCACCGTCTACGAGAACCAGCGCTGGTGGGTCGGCCTCGACTGGACCGCCGCTCTCCTCCCCGGCGAACGCCCCTCTTGGTGCAGCGCCTCACAGCTCCCCCTCCCCCCGCCTTCCACCTTTTCCCTTCCGTCCCCCACCACCTCCTTTGTCCCCGTCGGGAAACACGGCAGAGCAAAGCGCATGGCCAGATGGACTTGGGAAGAACCAGAATGGCGCGTCGTCGTCAGAAAAGAGGGCCACGACGGCCTGTGGAGAATCGAAAAGACGCCCCCAAAGGACAAGGACATTCCCGACGACGCCGGCACTGCCGCCCGCATGTTGCGCGCCGCGAGGAGAAGAGACTCGTCTGGCAGCGTTCCCAGCGAGTCCCCAGAGCGTGACAAGAAACTCCCTCCCGACCAGCATGTCCCAGACCCGTCCATCATCCCAGCCCACGAGGATGATATCGTCACTGACCCCGACGGCTGGGTCTATGGCGACAACAAGTGGGAAGGCGCAAGCTGCAAGGGCGGCATGGGCAAGTACACAAGATATCGTCGCTGGACCCGCATCGCCATCCTCACAGAGACCATCGAGCTAGTCGGTCCTGGCGAGTTTGGCGTCCTCCGCGACTCGGGTGCATTCAGCACCTTCAGCACTTCCAGCACCGGAAACACCTCTTCCATGGTTACCGCTGGCGTCGTATCTCCTACCGCCTCCAATTTCTCAGACTGGGAAAGCACCGGTTCTGCAGCCGAACATCACAAGGATCAGAAGGAATCTACCGCTTCAAAGGGCATGCTCAGACAACGATTAAAGGCTGTCATGGATGGTTCTGGCCACTAATATTTGTCGTGTTGTATTACTACATTCGTTTCGTGTCTGGAAATGTCTAGTTTGATGGTCTTCACGTTTGCCGCCACACCTTGACTGTCCCATCCGCACTTGCAGTAATCATCTCTCCAGCCTCGCTCGGATGATGTTCCGTCCAGGTGACCACCTTGTTGTGAACCTTGGGTGGGGGATTCGGCTGTAGAACCGCCGCCTATTCATAATATCAGTCGCTTGATTCGATGCCAGCGCGCCATCACCTACGTCGACCAGGTCCCAAGCCCACACCCGTCCGTTCTCGTCACCACATACGACGCTCGCTTCTTCGTGTCCAAAACAGGCGCGACACCGATAGGACGTGTGTGCATGCCCCGTAAATGCATTCAGGAGCTTGCCCGTCGCCGCGTCAAACAGCCTCACGTGTGAGTCGAGAGTGGCAACCAAGAGTGTCGTCGCATCCGCCGACGGGACGACCGACGTCACGGGCTCTGTGAAATACAAACCAAAGAGGGGTTAAAGAAAAAGTGAAAAACATCAACGAGCAGCCCGAGGACCCGAGGGAGGAGCACGCACGTCCGACAAAGTCTGCGCGGAGTTCACCCTTGCGGAGGTCGTACGTCCGGACGTAGCCGTCTACAGAACCGGCGGTGATGGACGTTGTGTCGACGTGGAGGGCTTGCACGGCGTCGCGGGCTTCTTCGAGCACCTGGATCGGGGCTCGGGATTGGGATCTAGATGTGGGCGTGAGCGTGAGCGACAGAGGGAGGGGAAGCACGAGCGTCGCGTACCGCAGATCCCACAGCCTTATCGTCGCATCGTACGAACCTATCCAGCAGGACCAAGTCAGAGAGAGAGACACCGAGTCCGACATAAAGTCGTAGCGCACCGCTTGCGAGTACGCTCGCGTCCGCGTTGAACTCGACGGCGTGCACTTTACCCATGTGCCCCGCCAACCGGCGCGTCGTCACCCCCGTCGCAACGTCCCAGATAAAGACAGACCTGTCTCCGCCCGAGGACGCAAACTTGGCATTGTCGTGACTCCTGAACGACAAAGTCGAGTCAATCTCCACGGGGGCGACACGACAGAGGTGGAGGGGACTCACACGGATATGGAGAGGACTTCGTATCCGTGGGCCTCAAAGGATTTGATTTCGGTGCCCGAGTCGGGGTTCCAGAGGCGTACGGTGCGGTCTTGGCCACCGCTCAGGATGTATTTAGCGCTCCCTTTGGCATAGCGGACGACATGTACAGGGCCACGGTGGCTGCTGAGCGTCGTGTGCAGTTTACGCGCAAGCGTTTGTAGGCCTCGTGAGGGTGCCATCGTGTATCAGATGATGGGAAATTCCGAGTACAGCAAGACATAGTTTTGAGGTAAACACGAATACGACTACATCATACACGACAAGGTACCAACAGAAAACGAGTGTGAGTGTTGCCCTCAAGCTCGTGTCAACCTCTCGGCAAGCTCCTGTGCAATCTTCGCATTCAACTTGCATCGCTTGGTGAGGACCTTGAGCAGTTCCTTCTTCTTCAGTTCCTTCTTCGGGGGAGCGAACCACCCAAAGAAGCACAAAAACTCGATGAACCACGAGTCAGCTGGCATAACGTACTTTCCTTGGCCGTTGTATCCACGCAGCATGCGTTCCATGTTGGTTTTTGACTCTGGATACTTGCTGTGCGCGGGCAGTCCAGTGACACACGCGTGTCCGGCAGGCCTGATGCCATACTTGTCGAGGCTGGGCAGGTTGCGCGTCCACCACGCCTCCATGTCCGGTTCACGTTCGAGGTGGGTGATCACGAGCGAGATAGGCACCTGCGACCGACAGAGCACCTCGTAAAACAAGCGATAGTTGCTCTGCGTTGTCGCGGTGACGCGGTTCCCGCGCATGCAAAAGAGGAGGAGGTCGACGCCGCCTCGCTGGGCGAGCTGCTGGATGAGCGCGAGGGCACCTTCGATGGCAGCCATGTACCCGACGGCACCCATCTCTGGCTGCTCGAGCCCGGCAGTGTCCCAAATATGAAACGCCCTGCCGCCGACGGAAAAGCTATACCGTTTGGAGGATAGGGTACGCCCGTCGGCGTCTGGCGAGACGCTGGCGACCTGGTGACCCGCAATCAGGTTGATCACCGAACTCTTGCCCACACCTGTCTCTCCAAATAAGACGATATTAACCGAGGTCATGAGAAAATAATCAGATTCTGAAAAGGACGGATTGAGATCGATTCAAATTTATCTGATGTCGAGATCCGTACCGATCAAGAGAGATTCAAATGCGTTCTGGCGAGAGCTGAACAAGGGCACCTGCGTGATAAGGTAGATCTGAGAGGGATAAATACTTGCGGATGGGTCCTAGTGGGGATGGCCAGCACGAGGGCATAATGCAACGCATCTCGAGGGTCCACGGGTCATCCGCAGTGCCATCACGCAAGGAAACCGCATGGTCGACGGAGATGGAGCAGGAAGACATTGCAGAGTAGACGGGCCGTCCGGGCCGACTTTCCCAGACGGTATCAAGTCGGTTCGATCAACGTCTGCTCGTACTGTGCCGATGGAAGCCAAGCCAGCCAAACGCCAGCTATCTCCAGCCCCTTTACCCCCACCAAAACGCCAGCACGGCGTGTTTTCACCATCGGCGCGGGTTGTCGTCACGTCGTTCGACGATGCTCTGTATGACGAGCTCGTCCTCTCCATATTCTCGTTCCTCGACTCCAGGGACTTGTGTGCCGTCCAAGCCGCCAACAAGAACTGCTCCAGACTGGCATGTGACAATCAGGTACTTGCACATACGCTACCTTGAGAGAGACGGTCGTTGAACATGAGCGATGCGATTCGTCGTCAGCTCTGGAAGACGCTCTACCTCAGGGACTTTAGCAAAGCACGCCTTCGAGGTGGTGGAAAGGGCTTTTACACCAGGATAGACGGTCGCTCGATCAAAGGACTCCCGTCCCGCGCGTTCCTAGCTGTAGATGACTCGGAATCTCTCAACTGGAAGTGGATGTACCGCATAAGCTCAAACTGGAGAAATGGTGGGCATCGTCGAAGAGACTCTTGCTTTGGTCATCTCATCCACACAATAAAGGTCGTTGCGCTGTAGATAGCTTGGGTGTTGGTGCTACACCCTCATCCTCGCTAGTAACAGCGACGCCAGGCTCTCACGTCCTACTGGCTGGCACCCTGACCATCTCTGCTTCCTCAGAGATGTCTCACCAGCCCATAATCTTCCTCAGGTCTCGTCCGGATACGGTCCATTCGTTCAAGTGCAGGTCCAGCACTACCACCAGCCCAATCGGGATATCCACCATAGTTATCGACCAGTCTCGCCCGTCGTCTAGATCGCCTAAATACGACCGTCTTCGTTTAGCGGCTTTCTTATCGACAGGAGAATTTAGTATCTACGAATACGACCCCCTATCGTTTTCCCCATCTCCGAAGCTCGCTTATATCCCATTACCGCGTCACCGGTCTCATGTCATGCACGCTGCATATCATCACCCCTTACTCGTCACCTTGTCCCACACGTTTACGCTCATGATATTTGACCTTGGTGGGGACACGATCACTCACACTCATTCACTCAGCTCATTTACGACCCATCCACCGAGCTCTCTGATCCTGTCCGCCATACCCTCTTCCACGGCGTACAAGCTTATCTTGGCATATGCCGTTCCAGTGTACCCGGCGCACTGGAGCGTCGGTGTCACCGAACTGATCATCTCGTCCTCCGATACTGCTACACCCACCCCTATGACCGGTCAAACCGTACTCTCCTCGGCAGAATTTACTGTGACTAGAACACGGTCGGCACGCGCCTTTGACGTTCCTCAAGGTTGGATAGACGATGAGAAACTGACTGCGATGCGTGCGCAGTGGGGACGCAAAGTTAGACGGATTGCCGATACACAGACCGATGGCAAATGGGTCGTCCTCGCGCCCGGTGACACTTCCGAATCCGAACCACCCCCGTCGTATGACCAAGATTCGTCAAGTGATTCCTCTGAAGCGTCCTCTTCATCAACGCCCTATGTCTCTCCGCCGAGTCACACGTCGATGCACCTCCAGCTCTACCGGTTGCACATGCCATTACCCTCTTCTTCACACACGCCAAGGCTCAGCTTCGTCCGTACGCTCCATGGACCTCGGGGATCGGTCTCGGCACTTTCCTTGGCGGACGGCCGCTGTGTCAGTCTTGGTGGCAATGGTTCGATATGGGTCTGGGATCTTGAGGGCGGGGAAGGCACGGAGATTGCGCAGCCAGTCGACGGGTTCAAACAAGTGAGCAGACGAGGCACCGTTGTATTTGACGAACGACGAATCGTGACCTCTGGCGTGCGAGGGATGGAGGAGCGTAGATTCGATATCTAGAACGATTTTGTATAGTACAACGCTCGCCATCGTTTTCGCTCGGTTCGTTCCGCCAGACTATGCCAAGTATGGCATCCAGATACGGAAGGTAGTAATCGACACCGTGACAAGCGAAGCCACTTCTGGCTTGGCACTTGGTCCGTAGTTCGTCGGGGTTCTTCATGTGTGGTGCATCCTGATTCCTCGGATGTCTTTCTCGAAAACACGAGAAGGAAGGCGTGCCATCTTGGTACGTCTTACCAGGCGACGGCTATGAGCCGTCCCATTGGGAACCTCCGAATCGAGAGTACTTATTGACACTGGCACAGCGAGTCTGAATCCGCGCCGTAGTTGGGCTGCATTGGCGGCAATGCTGTCAGGGAAGCTCAATATGGCCTACAAGCTCCAGTCCGAGGAAGAAGGAGTATGTAAACCGGGATTCGAAAGTTGAACCGAGTCATTCTGGACGCCGCAGTGATGAAATGACATACACGACATTGAGCCAAGCCTTGGCAACCTGCAGGCTGCAGGTCTGGTCGGGTAGGACGGTTGTGGTTCCCCGGGTCCTCCTTATAATCCAGACCCTCATGTAAATTTTCCCCAACGCACTCTTGTAGTTTCATTATACCAGTAAGCCTATCCGGGTTTAAAATCATTATCCGACTATTGAGGATCGTTTCTAGTGTTGTCAGACGTTGGACTCATGGACACACACGCACGCGTATTCGCCAACACCAATAAATTCGATGTGATTCCTCCGCTCGAGTTTCAGACTGACACGGTCGACTCGATGTCTCCACCTCATGCAGCCGAATACGTCTCGGCTCAACACGCACTCGCTCAAGATAGTGCCACACTCCAACTCATCGATCAAGACATGAAGGAATGTCAGGTGCGCATCGCGCGTGCACACGCACATATGCGTCTCCTAGAACGTCAACGCGACGCTATTCAACGTCGCGTAACCGTCCATCGTGCACGGTTAAGCCCTACACGTTCTATCCCTGATCAAGTGCTCCAAGAGATCTTTCAACATTGTTTGCCGGACACACCTTACGTCGTGCCAGATGCGCGTTGTGCACCGCTAGTCCTTACGCATGTCTGTCGGCGGTGGCGGGCCGTCGTACAGGGCACTTCTGAGCTATGGTCGTCCATCGCACTACGCGATAATGGTGTATGGAACTACGAACTCGAAGTGGAGATGGTGAAGCTTTGGCTCGATAGATCCTGCACGCGTCCTATCCGCATGAGTATCACGTGTTCTCCGTGCACCAATTTCGGGCTGAATGGGAACGCGTCGTGCTCTGACATTTTCCAGCTCGCGATTGCGCACAGCACGCAGCTAAAGGATCTGTATTTGAACGTCAACGAAATGTACCTGCGACATTTTATGGAACGCGTGAGCTTATCAGAGCTGCGAGATATGACCATATCACTTCATTCCACCCATCGGATCAACGAACCCCTAGAGCCAAATATAACCCCCTTTATGTCTGCGCCCAATCTCAGGCGCATCCAATTCAAAGGAAATGGAACGTCGTCTAACCTCATTCCACGCACAGTCTTCCCGCAAATAACACACCTCTCCTTTGACTGTAACATGACCCTCGATCTCGCTCTCCTATTCCAAGACTTTGCCCATCTCCAACATCTCGCGCTCACGCTCTCACCCTTGCGCGACGCACTCCGTTTCCGGCTTCCTCCCCAGGGCGACCACAGGCTCTCCGCCCCATCGCTCCTCTCTCTCGAAATCCGTCTCGACAAGGACATGCTCGACTTTGGAGACCCAGAAAAGCTGGAAACGCTGCTCGATCAACTCGAGCTGCCCGCATTACGAACCCTCTCCGTCGCTGCGCCGCTAAGACCCCAGTTTGACGCGCGAACCGGAGGCGTGGAGGCGTGTTGGGAGAATCACGTGGAATGGGTACGCAGTCCGAGCGTCGTGTCGCTCTTGTCGCGTTCCCGATATACTCGACCGCAGTTCTGGTGTGTGGATCTCGCGGAACGAGGTGGGAGTGACAGACGTCTGGGCGGGGTCCAAATCATTTTACCCGTTACCGATAGCGAAGACTCGGCATGATAGACGCTTTGTCGGCAAATAAGTGAATCGTCGTTCTCCACCTCGCGTCAGTATATGGATTACACCCGACCGAGTGGCACACTTGGGGTTACCCTACGGAAGAATTGATCACAATGTTAGTAATTCATAGTAGGGTGTTGTAATGGTGAAGGTGTTAGATCTTACCTACTTACACGAGGTGCTCGCAGCTGGCACTGGAACAGCAGACTGTCAGATAACTTTTGCTTTTGTTCAATTGCTCACGCTTAGGAAGCAATGAAATTTTGCAAAATACGAAGGATAGTGGGTCGTGTTGATATTATGCTAATGTCTACAATCAATTGATCGGCCAGAAGGGATGTGATACGCCAAAAACACCCGATTACTTCTGCGACCCAATCAAACCGAGGACCAACAAACGTCTGTTGACTGGATCGGAGCCTTTCGGTAGAGTGTTAGTGTTATCTAGCCACCAGCTCAGGTGGGCTCGCATAGCGTCCGCTGAAGGACTATCAGACTCCGGTATCCTAAATCGTGGTCAATGGAACCCTACAGCCAAGAAAGACTATCATGAACTCACATCCCACGCTCAAGCAGCGCCTCCTCAAGTTCAGGGATCGCCAAATGCCGACCACAACCCTCACGTCGCAACCTTTCATCATCCAGGGCAACGGCATTCAGATGCCTACGTATCCGCCAAGTATTGAGGGGTGAAGGACCCCAGGCTGGTAGTCCAAGAACGCTTTACGGAGATAAGGGTTCAAGGCAACGAAACAAGGAACCAATCTTACCTGCATACTGCACCCGGATTGCTTATACTCTTTACCGGGACGAAACCAGACTGCTTGCCCTCTTTACAGATGGCTTCAAATACGCCACGGTGGCTGAACAGCGCAGTCAGTTGTTGGCTACGCGCTCTAGACACGATACGATCCCGTTGGCCGGGTAATACACAGGTCGAGGGGAGCATCCGGGGAGCATAAAGGGCAACGAAAGGAATTAGTTCCTCTGCTATAGTGACGATCACTATGAATGGTACGAGTCTAGAAACAGGATTCAGTTTCAGACACGGTCCATCACAAAAACACTGACTTGAGAACATCTCGTCTGTATGTTTCGATGAAACGCTGCTCTGCCCGAGAAGGTAAAGCGCCACCAGATTTTGCACGGGCAACGATTGCAGCCACCTGTTTTCGGTGGGTATTTATTGACTTGAGACCCCTAAAGTAAAATTTCTGCAAACCGACGGTAGTCAATCAAAGCCTCGAAGAAAAATTGGCGACATACCAAGAGTTGGAAAACTTGGTGGGTAAAACGTTTGAAGGGAGTAGCATCTTTCGGGGGCGAATCCAACACGCCACGCTCCGTTGCAGAAGTGATGTCCTGTTTCGCGAGAGCCAACGCGCTGAGCGAGGTTTCAATAGGTTTAGGAGGTTTGCTGTGACGAGGGGGGCGGTAATGAGAGGGGGCGGACGAGTCTTGCGAGGGTCGTCGAGATGGCGTCGAGTCTAGCCGATGTACGGGGGGTTTGACGGGACCAGGTTTCAACTCTATCTTCCTGTTTCCCCGAGGCGTGTTTGGAGGAGGAACATTGCAGTCAGTTGGCCGAGTATTGGCCGACTTGGAAGTCACGGTTGATGCAAACCGGATATAAAGGACTTGATGGGCCGATGTGTACCTGGGTAGACAAAGAGCTCCAGGCATCGGTGAATGCGTCCTCAGCGAGACAAGCTTGGATCTGAGGCAAGACTTAGCCACATTTTGGGCGACCATGCCGTCGCATTGGCCTACCTGTTCAGCGCGGCACTCTTTCCCGCTGTCCGTAACATAAAACCTAACGTGTCACAGCTGGGCGTTCCGCTATGGTTCCGAGGGGGAGGCACTGTGTTGCTCGCAAGAGTGGAAAAGTTACTGATGCGCTGGTCGCATGTCACACTTTGTCACGCCGTAACACTCCCCAGAAACACACACTGACGCGCCCAGGTCCATATTCTGCATACTCGTCTTTATCCAAGAGATGTGTCGCGAGCGAAAATTGGCAGTTGCTTCACGAGGATATATATGTATCACCTGCCTGCTGGGGAAGACAACGACGTAACCCGACCCGATGATAGCGTTCTTTTTGTCTCTAGCCCAGAGGCTTGGCTTACTCGTAAGCCGAGGTACCAGGACACCGGCGGCTGAACGTTTCTGAATTGGCAACACCTTACATGCGATAACTACCACCGAGCGACATCGCGGGTCGAAACCATATCATCTCCAGAAGGTTACAGTAACCCGCCAGGGGAGGCTCCAGCTTGGGGATTCGGCTCGTATGCAATGGTGACATGGGGCCATCCACCAGCATAGGTGATCTAGTGCCCAGATTTCTTAGTTCGGGTCCTACGGCATCTCGACGTCTCCTTTCAAGTCCAGCTTTCAAGATCCAGTTATAATATCTCTCCATAACGTAGCGCAGCCAGCCTGGGACGACAGTGGTGTGTATTTCAACCTTGACTTACTAGTCCCTACTAACTAATCTAGTTCTGTACATTTTTGTCTTTTATTTATTCACGTCTCTTGCGGCGACGTGCCTTGGTGGAGCACACGCGGACGCCTTGACATCGTATCGTAATTCTACGGTATTGGTTTAGGCTCCTTCAGGCCTTACGACAGGGCGGAGGTTTGCTTGCGATCTAAAGGAACCGTAGCTACGCAGTGCGGTCCTGATCATGTTCTAGGCTAATCACGTCGTTACGTATTGCGAGGTGCTCAGGCGTGTCGTTTCTGATATGATGATGTCCAAAGGGGCATTACAGATGTCCAAGTGAGCTAGTCCTTTCCGGGTCGGTCAAAGGGCCCATCGGGGGAACGTTATGGCGCGGCGTTCATCATTTTTCTGATACACGGTAAATTTGG
>JBBPTP010000003.1:7111-51223 GCA_038094195.1 Pulveroboletus aff. carminiporus | reverse complement strand
GGTCAGAGGGCACCAGCATCTCCGTCAACTTCTCTTGCAAGGCAGACCTCCCCCTCGACATCCACGTCCGTCTCGTCGTCGGATCCCGGGCCGTCAGCACGCAGGTCCACGAAATGGACTCGCCTGGGTGCGGCCGCTGGCAGCTCAACGGCCGCGCACCCTCCTTTTCAAAGCAAAAGTCTCCCTCCGCCATGGTCCCCCTCACGATCCAAGCGGTCGACCAGGAAAATCAGGTGGTCGATTCCGTCACCTTTGGCGACTTTTTCTACAGCGACGCCGGTGGATGTCTCCGCCCCCGATCCACATCCCGAGACGGCGGTCAAGTTCCCGTCTCATCCCCCACGGCCCGTAAGCCGCCCTCCCGGCCCAGTCTCCGGATCCTCTCCGGTGAGGGACCTTCCAAGCGCCACAGCCCTTATAGCTCGCCTCCCTCGTCCGATTCAGAGTACGGGTCTTCCCAGGCTTCCCGGCCCCATCCCCAGCCGACTTCCCCGGCGCTGCGGCGTGCCTCGCGGCAGATGGGCTCCGAACTGACAGACCCCACCCAGGCCGTCGTCCTCGACATCACCACCCCTCTCGACAACTTTTGCTTCGGTTGGGAAGAGTCAGAGTTGCATGCGGGCCGCAGGCTCGTTCGGTTCCGCCGCCTGCAAGACGGCAACAGGCTCATCGTCTCTGCCGAGAAGATCTCGCAGGCCGAGTACGACTCTGACGACATCGTCATCTCGTGCATCTACCGCGAGGACTTGGACGCTTGCTGTGTCACCTCGGTCGACATCATCCATCTACTTCAGCGGCTCGTCGAGGCCGACTTTGAGGTCGACGAGAAAAACCGCATCCGGAGAAATTTAGAGGGCCTCCGTCCTACCACCGTGTCAAAGACCCGGCCGGGCTTCGAGTCCTTCTTCCAGCGCATCATGGACTTTCCAGATCCAAAGCCGCGAAAGATAGAAAAGGACGTCAAGGTGTTTGACTGGAAACTCTTGCCCCACGCCCTGGACAAGATCCTCTCAAAATACGTGAGTCACGCGTCGTATTGATTACCTCGGTTAATCTGTTCATTTCATACAGTCTCTTTGCACCTCCCCCGTCACCTGTTCGCCCAAGGACGAAGCACCCTCTCCATTCCTCAGCACGATGCTGGCCCAAGAGCCGCCCACCGGGCCCTCTTCCGGTGGCGCCGAGTATGATGACAACTCTCCCCATTTGCCGCACGAACCGAGCTTGGACGCATTGTACCTCTCTCACGTTTCCCCCGCCACCCAGCTTGCCCAGTTCCCTCCCGAGTGCAGCCCAGATTCGTCGCCAGAGATCCACCGTCGGCCTTCCTTGCAAGAAGAACACTTACAACCCCTTTATCTTGACGCGGACCTCATGCAGAGGTACTCGGACATTCTTTACGGCATGCCACCTTCCTCGGACGCCCTTCAATCACCCGTGTATACCACCGAATCGTCGACCATTCTGATGCCCGATACCTCCGTCTTTATCGGAGATCAAGCGCAACATGACTGGGCGACGCAAGCCGCCAACGACGTCATGCTGATATCTCCGCACGAGTCCGTCTATCCAGCAGCTTACGGATACAACCAATCAGACTCTGCCGAGTCCATCGACGTTTACGCTTCGCCACCGTACCCCATCAACACGTACGACTCTTTTGAATTTCATGCGCTACGAGACCATGGCACAAATACGATGCTAGCCAGTCAGCATGCTTAGCGCTGGTATTTTCATCTCATTTATGATCTAACTTGCTCCTGTTGTATCGATATTCCCCGTTTTCGGCTGTCTCTGGGCTATGGTTTTTATACACGCATCGCAACTAGCGCAGTAACGCTACCGCTTTCGTTCCTTTCCCCCCTGTTGTAACCTGAACGGGTATACTTGTATTTCGTCGAGGGTATGAGTAAAACTAAATAGCTTCAGGTAGATATTTCCATGAAAGACACGAGTTTAAGAAATAAAAAAAAGAGGATGACGATGCTATATATGTAAGATACTATGAGCGAATGTTCGGATAGATTATCACAACAACAACATTAATGATCCTTGTTAGAGGTCCCGCTCGATCATCCCCGACGACCTGACCTGAGGCTGCCAAAACGAGAGAAACGGCCTTTGATGCTGCCGACGGTGGAAGTGACTATCGACGCGCCCGAGGGACCGCTCACCGACGGGGCATTGCCAACGGTAATCAATGAATTACGCGGGGATGCAATGCTCGCCTCGCTGCCCATGGCGTCCTGACGCCACCCAGTGGACACGCCGTTGATGCCGTGACGAGCGACATGCGCAGCATGGAGTTGCAGCGGCGTGCGCTTCATAGGAGACGAAAAGTCGAGTCCATTGTCTCTGGAGGGGGTGAACGGCGACGCGGGCTGGGGAGGGATGGCCGTGCTCAGCGAGAGGGCGGGTAAACTAGATTGCCCGCTTGACGACAACGATCTCTGTAAAGACGCGTTCTCGTGAAGAGACGACTGGTCGTTGACGCGTGCGTACGACTGCGGTGGGATGTCTTCAAAGCCGCCTTGCGCCCCTATACGCCCAATCTCCTCTGGGAAGTTTTTCCGGAAGAGCTCTTCCATGGTTTGGTGGAAGCGGAGCATCTCCGGCGGACAGATTTGCCCGTGTAGCTTGAGGCAGCTATCTATAACACGAACCTAGAGGAAACTAGTCCATTTCTGTCTCGCGTGGGAGAAGAAGGCTTACGTGGTCATCGATCGCAGTTCGTAACCGATCTACTTGTTCTTCCCTATCTGTATGCCGGGCAATGTAGGTAGGATTGAAGAACGCCTCCCGGTACGCAGGGATGCTGTCTGCAGGGGGGTCAACAGCACCATTCAGCGTCATGGACAATGCATTGGTAGAGAATATTTGGGCAGTCTTTGCGAGCGCCGAGTATCTCAAATGCAGAAAATCGAGCTCTCGAGTTTTTTGTTCTACTTCATTATATGCGTGATCCACTGGGGAGATCTCCACAACTTCCCATTCCGTGATATCGGATCTGCGCAAGACAGTGGGGAAAGCCTGCTCGGTCGTATAGCACGTCTTCTCGAGCCACATTTCTTCATTACCATCCCGGTCTGTTCTGGTAATCGGCCGGGTATTGCTGAAAACGTTGACCGAGCTGTCCCGAGACTCAGGAAAAGGTCGCGCGTAGAAATGTAAACTACTTGCCTGTGTTCATAGTAGTTTCGTATCGCTGGTGGTACGTCAGGGCATGTGAAAATCGGTAGCGTGCGGTTCGGTTCCGGAGAAACGGCGGTCACTTGAATGTATTGATCGGTGCCGAACCGAATATCCACAGGCGGATCCCCGGGTGTCTTCAACAGCTGGGAACCTGGATGCTTGTTGAGCATTCGTTCACAGAATGCTCCATACTTTTCCCATTCGTAACCTCGATACTAGACGACGAGAATCGGTCAGTAGAATACGAACGATGATGGTGTATATAAGCGCACGATGAATTGTTTCCCACGGATTGCATCTGGAAATTCGCCAAAGAATGCCACGCGGAAATAATCCGGGTAGTAGCGTTGGTCAGTAATGATGTGCTCAAGTAAGGTAGCCTGATGTTTGAGGATCTCTGCCAAACGAGTGCTGCACATATGCAAATTGAGTACAGAAGCGGAACGGTGAAATTTCGATCATACTAGTTGAAAGTCACTTCGGCATGCTGTTTCGCCAGTTCTCTACATATGTCAATTGCGCTCTCGTACGCCTTCCCCTTGCCTATGATCATTGAACGGTCAAAATCTGAATCATTTTGGGAGTGGCTATACAGACCGAGATAATCAAGAATCAAGAGGCAAAGTGTCTCTTTGCGGTGGAACTGGGATTGTTGTGGTAATCCAAGATCTTCCATAGGAGGAACGAAGGAGTATAGATCCCATTCGTGAAGGTCAGAGTGCAGCTTGAGGGTAAGTGCAGCTTCCACATAATTTTGAGCTTGCAAGTGGGCCTGATGGACGATAAGCATCGTGCGAAACGAAAATCGCACTCTTGCCTACGTTGACGAGCTGATGCACATATTTGATGTACATCTCTTCTCGGCCTATCTCTCGAATAAAGTTCATCAAGCGTAGCTGTCAGAAGTATCAGGGAGACGTTTCCAAACACCTTTGGACCGGACTTACAGTAGCAATAACTCGGTCGTCGGCGAATTCTTCACCCTCTGGGAGGCTTCTGAGACTCAGTAAGAGTTTGAGGAACGCATCTACACAGTCCAAGAAGGTTGATACTCGTTCTCGCAGTGGGTCGTCCACCTGCGCAGACTCGAACAACTGCCGCAGGTGTGCAATAAAGAAGGCGCGCGAGATGTCATCGCCCTTTGATTGGGACATGAACAGCGAGTCCAACTTCCTCACTAGCTCGTTCTCGATTTGTTCAAAGTGGCCGAATTGCTGGTATTCCGAGATGATCATTCCAAACAGGATACCGACTGCATTGTTGCGTAATGAGTCGTGGTGACTCAGGCATAGATTCACGATTTGCCCGATCAGAGGGCTCAGCACTGGTTGATAACCCTGTAGAACAGTAAGCAGCCGAGTCTAGAAGGGTTGTCAAGTGCTCACTCCCTGAGACGCTTCTGCGTCGGACGTCTCAGGCCATTTAAGCGAATCCCAGAGACGTAACAAGATGTCGGCACCTTCACCGCGAATATCACCACCAAGCCGCCAGACCGCACGACGTTTCTACAAGAACTGAGTTAGTAATCAAGTGGACTTTGTAATACACACCTGCGCAGTGAAGTCTTCGATGACAAGTTGATCTGACGAGAGAAGTTTGAAGAGCATGTGGAACGCGTCACGCCAAAGGTCGGACTTGAACTGCTGGGCAGCTGACGGCGGAGGGATGAAGATTACTTTCAAAAGCGTTGCTACTGGATCCATCATCTTGATCAAGACCTTGTGCGCCAGGATGTTCACATTCAACCACGTGCTTGGCCACGCATCATTGTCAAGGATCGATGTTGCGACCTTGAAGAACTGCATCAAAAGTGCGGCAAAGTTGTCCTTTCCCTCGATATCATAGCTCGACTCCAAAAAGTTGTATATATGCTTGGTGGGAGCAGACAAAATGAGAGCCAGGAACACGATAGCGGTCTCTCCCAAGCCAGGGTTGAAGATATCAGGTTCCTCGGCAATACTAGGTGCGCTGGTAACGTTTCGGGGTGAGTTGGGTGGCGATGTCATAAGAGAGAATGGGTAAGACTCGGGGAACGTTACAGGCACTGCAGCAGTGTTGGTCGTAGGCGTCCTCGTACGCTCAATGGCGCGATGGTTGGTAGGACTTTGGAACTCTCGGTACGAATCTAGGAGTCTTGAAAAAGATCCTAAGTAGAAGGACTTAAGGCAGACGACGAGGCTCACCTAGGCAGTAGCATCAATAGGTACTCCACGTTATCTTGCTCTTGTCTGAACAACACGCGGTCCGAAAGTACGGTTGAGGAAACCAGTTGCTGCTGAAGTTTGTCCAACATGACAGCAAGGATGGTCACACACAACCGCACCGACTCCATCCAACTGACGCGCGATGCATCCTTGGCATTATCCGAGTCTCCTGCCTGCGTCTGCGTAAACTCGTCGTAACGACCAAAATATGGCTTAATCCAGAGCACGACAGCTTGAACGAGCAGTGCTCGTGATTGCGGTTCGTCGAACAGGAAGCCTTTCACGATCTGTAAGTACATAATAAGTCGCCAAATGATGATTTTCCCCTTGGCATTAGATATCGCATTAGCAAAGTTCGTTGCGACAGTGACGAGCTCGATGGTAGAAAATATTTTGGTGAGTTCAGGTAAAATAGACGTAAAATGTTGCAAGGCGATCGTCTGCGTGCCGATGATAGACGGTGGAGACGTGGTCGCCATCATGCGATTAACCTCCGTCAGATGTGTCCGGACCTCCTTCTTGAACGTTGCTTCGAGGTGTTCGGCAGTTGCGCCACCTGACATCCCAAGTTCTGTAGTCTTTTGCAGCTCCCGTGCGCGCGTGATGAACTTGAAGATATAATGCCATACTTTAAGCGCTGCTCTAAGAGGAGATGCGGTATCTGTGCCAGTCGGATTCCTCAAGAGCCTGTCCATCGACTTGATCATACGAGAGGATGCGATGGCACAGTTGAAGTGTTGTTCAATGTACACATCCAAAACCGGCTGGAAGTTGCTGAACCTTCTGTCCTGGACAATCCCGAGTACCGTCACGAGCGCATTGAGCACAAGATGATCCATTTCCCCAGATTGGTTCGTTTGAGAGACAAGGATGCCGAAAAGCGAATCAAAGATGTTGCGCAAAAACTTGACGATTTCACCTTCACCAACGAAAGTGAACTTGCTGAGTACAGTAGAGAGAAGTTCCTTGTCTGGTATCTGCTCCCATTTGAGAAGACTCAGTAAGACCGGGTTCTGAGTGAATTTGGTGGAGCATAGGGAAGATCGGATGATGAGGGTGTCACGGAGAGGAGGAGCGAGCCTCTGGAGATCAGGGGAAATTGTTACTTGATCTGGGCGCTGACCAGGTAATAGCCAGGGCGACGATGACAGATACATTTCTGGTGTAATTTGCCCCAGTCGGTCAGCTTTGTACAGTACAAGGGTATGGCTACCATCCTCCAGGAATGCACCCTGGCCAGGGAACAGAGGTTGGAATGCAAACGCGAACACTCGCTCCGGGCTCAAGGCGCGGTTTCCGGTCCTATTCCTGAATGTGAAGAACAAGTGCCAGTCAGGGACACCCTCCAGAGGTAACTGGAGCTTGATGAGTTCGCCATAGGTTGGTTGATTGTTGCGAGCAAACACTATCGAGTGGAACTGTGTCACAAGCGATTCACCAGCTCCAAGAGAGATGGCATTCGCCACGGTAGAACCAGAAGAATCTCGGACCTCAATGGTGACCTGGACATTCTGAGCAATTGGCCCAGGACGGGCAAAGTTGACCATACTGAGACGCGTAGACTGCGTGTGAGTGGTGGGGAACTCCCCGGACCAAAGTTTGATGTAAAGTTCGTTACGGATGTCACCCGGGAATACCACGTCAGGGAAGCCAAGGCGAAGAGTGAGCGGGATATCCTGAAGGAGAGACATGTTCTCTCTAACGATCGTGGACGCATCTCCGTGGAAAACCTTGACCGATACTGCAAGCATTTCGGCTCTGCAAACTTGGTTGTCAGTTGTCGAATATGGTTAGAGTGAATAACTAAGTACCTGGGAGACTTTTCGTACTCTTTGGAGTTATTTGCAATGATATCCTGATGAAGCATCGAGAACAATGCCTCGTTAACCGGGACATAGATTGGCATCGAGTGTTCGCGCATTGGGGATACATCGGATCCCTCGGCGACCATCTTGCTCAACTGTGTCAGCTCGAGCACCGCACAACCGAATGGACGACGGTAGTTGGCAGTTTCGACAAAACCTTGGTTGAGTGGCGCAGGTGGATTACGAACCGTCCCTGGTGAATCAACGAGGGAGATGGATGACTCTGACGGCCTCCGTCTGCTGCCATCCGCACCAGGTAAACCAGAGCTTATGTTCGAAGCCATTTTCATCGCCCCGTTGCGAACAATCCGACACACCAAAAACAGAGTGTCTTGTGCATCGCTCTGCGCGATATCGGTGAAGAGCGTGCGGGCACGCATCGTCACGCCACCTTCCCGGGCGAGCGCACCGTTGTGATTTAGTACAACGCAACACTCCTCCGTCACGAAGCGCGGGTTATCCGAGTGTTTGTAGATGGAGAAGAACAGTTCGGCCACTTCCCCCGGTGCACAGAAAGAGGCGACGAAAGCACGGAGGTCAAGGAATATGTGATAAAACTTGGCAGGGGACGGTTTAGCGCTACCGCTACCGGAGAAGCTCGGAGAAGCGAGAGAGCCAATGAGACGAGACGAATTACGAGGGCGAGTGACATCCGGGAAAGCAGAATGTGCTGGAGTAGGAATTGGTGCTGAGGGTGTATAGTGTTCTGTCGACGTGTTCTTGAGGAGGTTGAGGTGATCTGCTGGCACGTTCATGTATGCCAACGCTGTTTGCATAGCGTACATCCTGACAGCACTAACCCAGCTCCGCGGGTCGACCTCGCCTTCTACGTCGACAGCAACGAGCGCTCCCCAAGTAGGATGCCTGACAATGATATCCAAGTTCTGAACCATGTTTCCAGTCACCAGCCTTGCGACGCAGTCTCTCCTCAGGGAAATTGTTTCTTCGGCGCTCAGGGTGTGCGCAAGTAACTGCCTTCGTCCAAGATGCAAGGCTTCGACGTGAGATTTCACCGTATGAAAGAGAGCGTATTGCCTTCGTGCGAGGTACTGAAACATTAAACTATGCCATTCCCTAAGCGCTGATGCAATCTCGTCGATGATGGGCTGTATGGCACCTGACGCAGTGTCGTCTCCGGACTTGAGAGACGGTCTGGGTGGGAGAGGTTTCAGCACTTCTTCAGAGGGAGCAGCGGAATAAATGCTGGCGGGATAAACGGTGATTGCAGCACGGGAAGATTTGGCCTGGTCTGGAGGCGGGGGGAGCTTGAACGACTTGCGTTCATCTTCCAAACCGTCCTTTTCGCGCTCCTTGTCCTTTGCGTGGTCACGGTCGCGCTCTCGTGCGGGATGGTCTGGGCCAGAGTTGGCGCGTTCACGCTTCCACTGAGCAAGATAATCAGCCACGTGAGATGCTCCATTCGGGTGCTGACCGGCAGCAGAACTTGGGTTATTGATCAGTGATGTGACTAGATCAGGCAGACGACCTTCCGCGTCCGATAATTCGTCCCGCGCGTAGATGTGTGATGCAGGGAAAATGCCAATGAACACTTGCTGGGGCTCGTCGGCTCTGAGAGAGGCCTTGGTGGACGTGGAAGGATCGGACCAGGTCAAGGGAGGCGGTCGACGCGCTGTGCAGACGACGTATCTAGAGATGGGGGCTCAGTATGACGTGGAAAGCGATGGGGAGGCGGCGCACCCGCGATACCAGACGCCTTCGACTTCCTTGCCTCTGGGGGTGTATTTCTCAAAGGCGTAGACTTCGTCGCCGACTTCGAGGGAGACGACGTCTCTGTGGCCGCCAACGTCACCGTCTGAGGCCTCGGTGATCGTGGACATGGGCCTTCGGCTCGATATGCGTGTGTCACGCTTGGACGGGGACAGTGGATGGACGGCATAACCGTACACGATGAGTGGGAGCGGTTCCCATACGCCTCTGCGCTGAGCGGTTGCTGTGCTCATTGCGAGAAGAGAGGGTGGGGGCGAAGGAGAGTGGTCGCTGGCAGCGTCGACGCCGGGGACGGAGGAGGGCGGGAAGAAAATCAACTGGAACAAATAACAGAGACGTACACAATCAAATCTAAAAGATCGACATTTTATTACGGTCACTAGGCACGAAATTCGTAGGCGAACTTGGTTATGTAGTGACTATGTACACGGTGTAGACCGATCCCACGTTGGCACCCTACGCCGGTCACGGTCCACGGTCCGGCCAAACATTCCCTCGTTCTCGCCCGATATTCCAGCCAATGCTATCCTCTGCTGGTCGCCTGCGCAGACCAGAACACGTCCGCCCTCTACGAACGTTAGTTGGCCACACAGACACCGTCAGATGTGTCGCCTTCTTCCCTGATAACCGTCGCATTGTCAGCTCCTCGTGGGACAACACCGTTCGAATATGGGACGTCGAGACGGGCCTGCAAACGAGGGAGCCATTCACCGGCCATACAGACGTAGTCCGCTCCGTCGCCGTCTCGCCCGACGGCGAAAAGATCGCCAGTGTCGCAGAGGATCGGACGTTGCGCGTGTGGAGTGTGTCAAGTGGCGAACTCGCATATGAGCCCGTTGAAGGACATGCCTCTGGCCTGTGGTGTGTCACATTCTCGCCCGACGGGCGGCGAATCGCCACCACCGGTGATAATACGATACGCGTATGGGACGCAGATACAGGTGATTTAGTCGCTGGCCCCTTCAGATCACACAATGGCAATCTGTATGCCCTCACTTACTCCCCTGACGGTCTCGAAATCGCCAGCGTTGCAAACGACAAAACAGTGCGCATCTGTGATTCAGACATTGGCCAGATGCTCCTCGGTCCTATGGAAGGCCACGACAACGATGTGAGATGCGTCGTATACACCCCCGACGGCCGACAGCTCGTCACCGCGGCCGACGATGGCACAATTCGCGTCTGGGACGTCATCACCGGCGAACAGGTCGGAGAGCCCATGAAGTCCCATGCAAACATCATCACCTCCATCGCCATATCTCCCGATGGCACCTTCCTTGCTACCGCCGGGCCCCACATCGTCATGCAAGTCTGGAACCTCGACACCCGTCAAATCGCCGGTCCCCCTCTCCGCCACGCCAACGACGTCTCCTGCGTCGCATTCTCGTTCGACGGTCGATATCTCGTCGGCGGGTGTTGTGATTTTAGAATATGGCTTTGGGATGCCGACGTCATTCGTCGACCTTCGCCAGACGCGCCTCCGCCACTACCGAAAGCCGAGCCTTCTCCTCTAGTGAGTCGACTTCTCGCTTCCGAGCCACACAGCCATCCTGACGAGTCCGCAGCCCACGACGGAAGCAAAGCCCGAAGACGACACAGCCCCTCCAGCAGTCTCACCGGCTTTGATACCACTGCCGCCGTCTCCCAACAGTTTGTTGGGTTCCATCCTCGAAGTGAGCCGAGCATGGCGTTACTTTCCCTCTTCCCACACTGACGCCCGAGATCACAGCTCCCGAGGTCTCATCGTCCACCATCCCCGCCCATAGGGAATGATAAACAGGCTCGTGAAGTTCAGACGGAGCCACCTCATGCAGTAACGAGACGGACAGAGTCCGTCATCATCAAGGGCCTATGGAAGTGGCAGAAGAGGCGCAAGCGCGTGTGCTCTGAAGGATCGGATACATCCATACCCGGAGTAAGAGGTCGCTTAAAAAGTCGATTGCAACGCTTTGTGCAGGCAAGCTTGTCGAGTCGCTTGGGGAATTCGTTTTGATCATCATTTCTGCACAGGGTCTATCAACCAAGCTAGATGAAGGTGTACCTGATGGTGATGGTGACCATAAAGGGTCGGCCGGAGGCATTCGGGAGGCGAAACGGGGGCATGACCCAGAACCCACGGGCCAAGCTCAAGACGACGGTGGGGAGGTGCTCTTTCTGTGTTGTTACTTTGCTAGAACGACGCGACACGATCAACCAGTGTAGCATACCAACATTACCTGTCTCGATAGCTATGATGATCCCTACTCGAAAACATGAGATGGCGATTTACAAACTTGGAGTTACCAGTTTGAAACCTGAGAGTGGAGTAGACTTGATGATTCCAGTAGTAAGTGTCCCCAGCACATTCAAACCGAGTGACAAAGGTCCACAGTAAAATGGTACAACAGGAGACGAAAATTTACTAAAGGCTATCAGTACGGCGCTCATCTTTGTAAAGGGTATGGCGAGGAAGATCAACAAAAATCGAAATCCAGAGTCAATGTCTAAAGCTTTTCTCCAGGGTCTAGTGGTCCAAGGGGCCCGTAAGCCTCTCTCGGCCGTTGGTGATGATTGTGTACATCCTGGTAGTGGGGCGCAAGGGAGTAGGATGGAGTTGGTGGCATCTGAGAGCTCTCGAGAGATCCAGAGCGCGACATGGCGGCATGGCCCATCAGATGTTGTTGAGATGGATGATCAGATAACTGATAACGTGTTGTGAATGCCGAGGACATTGGTGTGCGTGCGGGAGAGTGACTGGGGGACTCGTCGTCAAACCCGGCGTCTAGCATCGCTTCCAATTGAGCGCTGCCAACCAATCTCCCCTCTCCGGCGGCTACGACATCATGAAGCCCCGAAGGTGGTGGAGGGTACTGAGCACTACTCTCGTTGTACCCTCCAACCTGCTGGCCCCATTGATCTTCCTCCGAAGAAGTGACCGAGTACGCGTCGGAGGCTTCGTACTGACTTCCTCCCCGAACGCTTAGCAGATCATTCTCGCTGGTAACGAATCCGCCCGGGTGTAGGCGCTCCATATCTCTTCTTCTTCGTTCTTCTCGCTTGATTTTGCGGAGCCTTGATCGTTCCCAGTCTTCCCAACGGCGCAACGGTACAGACAAGCCGCCAACGGAAGCATCACCAGTTCCATGGGCTTCGCCTTTCGCTTCTCCTTCCACCTTCCTGTGACGAGCGTCAGCCATGCATACGAACGAGGCAACAACCGGAGAAAGCCAACCTCGTTTCCCCCCACGAAAAGTCGTCAAAGTGCCAGAATGCATAAACAGGTAATACGAAGTTCCAGATCGGGAGGGCGATGAGGTATATTAACATCCAAAATACATAAACGATCTTCCGCGTCGTGATCAAAATCAGGACAGCAGGAAGACCGAGCACCGCAACCAGCAATATTAATGGGATTGCCTCTTGGAAGTTGACCGGTGGGTTTATGATCATGCTGACGATGAGCATATAAGTCAATGCAATGGCGATCGGTAGGACGACGGTGCCGAGTAGGTCCATGAATACAACAAATTGCATGCTGAAACAGAATGTACCACAGAGGTTGCGTACAAGAACAAGTTCCATCAGGTTGTGGATGGTCGAATTGATCCAACGGCGCCGTTGAGATAAAAGGACAGAGAATGTATCGGGAACGACAGTACGGCAACGAGCTTGCGGGAGGAACATCATTTTGCGGTTAGGGAATGTACGGATGAGAATGGTGGTCAAGAATCGATCTTCACCGAGCAATAAAAGATTTTTTTGGTGGAGGGTCGAGACTTCACTCTGGCTGTACTCGCGAACGATTTCGGGCTTGATAATAAGAGGAACCCAGTCTTCGCCGTTATTTCGACGGGCTTTCAATCGGAACATCGAGAAACAACCTGGAAGGCATGAAACACCGCCGAACACGGATTCAAAGCCCTTGGCAAGATGGTGGGAGATGAAGTACTCAAACACTTGAATAGCAGTGACCCATGACGCTCGCTTGTTGGCTATTCGAGTTTCTCCGCAAACGCCCATGATCATTTGGTCATGGTGCATGCAGTTCACCAAAGATTTGAGTGATTCGGGAAACACTTTGGTATCTGCATCGACCTGTACAGCATGAGGTCTTGCTAGAGAGTTGACAATGGATGAAACTGTCGTACCATCAAGCAGACTTCAAAGAAATCAGGCGTTACGCCCATGAGCACGTGAATTTTACGGAACATGTCAAAGTCGAGCGGAGTCATGCGGTCGTTGTAAGTGACCCGAGAGAAGAAGTTCATCAGGATGAGTTGACTGTCGCGCTTGCCGCGATTACCAGGCTTCTTGTCTGTTGACTCGGCTTCCATTCCACACTTGACAACTATCAACGTAGGAGTGCGGCGACCTGCACAAGCTGTACAGCGTATTCAAGGTCACATCGAGCAAAGATTTCGATCAAAACAACGCACTGTAATGACCAGCATATACCATTGCGCGATTTTCTCTCTTGGGCCCGGATCCGACTGCGAGGTAACTCATAGGTGCGGGATTTCCGAACCGGGGATCGGCTTCTAGCAGGCTAACACAAATATCTGGCGTGCTTCTCTTCTCCCCCGCTCCAGTGATCATTCCGTCGGCGACGACGAAGATGAGTTTGCGGTGATCGGAGTATGTCGTCTGAGAGATCGAATCGAGCGTCGCACGCATGGATTCCTCACCCTCGGAATAACAAGTGACCAAACACACCGCAAAGAGCTCTGCACCAATCTGCGCCAGGCTCATCACTTGACTAGGCTGCTGGGGAGAAACGGAGGCGACGGCGGGAGCTCCGGAAGTCTTGCGGAGGGTTGCGGGTTTTTTAGTACCGCTGGGACCAGCCCAGGGAGCCATCCCGGTCTTGTTGTCGATGGAGATGTTGGCACCTTCTGGCATGACGGCTGGACTGATGACTGAGCGGTTTAGGTCCGTGGTGTCGGGCGGCCCAGCCAACTTGGCAGAGAGGAACCAGTTGAACACACACGCCATGGCAAATCGCACGAGAACGAGACCAAGGATGACGATGAGGCCAACATAGAGGAATAACGACGAGACGAAACAGCCGGGGGTGATTTTGTCAATGTTGCCGGCATAGTATCGTTGCGTGAGACAAGGGACGGCGGACTTGGTTGTGGGATCGTTGTAGAACAACATCGTGGCATCCTTGCCGCTGGTATTGTTTGGTTGGAGCAGAGCGGTGCGAATGGCAAGGTCGACGGGGTCGGAAGAGATCGGGCTTGGGTGTAGTTCCATGTAGGGATTCATGTTGAGAACTGCGCCGTCTACGACAAAGTAATTGGACAGGCCGGCGACTTGGGTCCAGTCGTAGCCAAGAAGCTGGGAGGTCTCCTGTATGTTGAGCTTGGTGAAGGTGGATGAATCGTTGAGGGGTCCGAGAGGGCAGGGTGTAGAGGGGCTGCATGGGTTGTCTGTTGCGACGTGGAAGGTGAGACCACTGCAGGCTGTATACTGTGATGCGCTGCGGGTAAAGTAGGGGGTGATGTCCTGGCCGGGCTCCTGTTGGGTGAGGGAGTCTAGGTTGACACCCTGTGGGCTCTGTGCGGCAGTGACGTTGAAGATGATGCCCTGTACGCTGAGGGTGCCGGCGACGGAACCGAGGGTGGTGTAACGAGCGGAGGTGGTGCTAGAGGTGGACGGACAGAGGACCTTTTGGGTGCCGACGGTGATGAAGGCAACTGCCAGGCAAAGGACCAAGATGATGGAACAGAGGGCGATCTTTTCCCTCCAAGCCTGGATCATGTTCTTGTCTGTGAGGCCGCCAAGGGAGGAGAGGAGGCAGGAGGGGGCCCAGAAGGTGACTATGCGCGAGAAGACGCGCCATGGGTCGAGGCCGCCGCCGATGCCAGTGCCGGGTACCCAGCCAGACGCGGTCGGCGCGAGAGAGGAGGGGGGGTTAATGAGGGGGACGGGTGCAACACTGCGCTCCGGGCGCGTGAGGGTTTTTGCACGGCGGATGGTGGTGCCGGTGGACGTCGGCTGTCGGGGCGGGGCGTCGTTCGGGCGGGGGCGGGACATGGCCCGGACGAGGGAAACGAGCGCGGGGGAAGGAGAGAAGAAATTTATAAGAATTATTATTATTATTATTATTTATCATCTTTGTCATGACCGACGACGACAGTCCAGGATGGACTCTGCAGGTGCACGCGTTCTCCGCTCGTCCTTGGTCGCGCTGACCCAAGAAGCTCGCCCCCCTCGCCTCGCAGCACCACTTGAGCGAATACAGCCGCATAAAACATGGCCGCAATGGCAGCCCCGCCACGTACGCCCCCCTCTCCCTGCATCTCCCTGACGTCGTGCGCGCCCTCCGCGAACGCCAGAAAGAGTGCGCAGATCAAGTGCGCTGGTGGCCTTGTGCCGCCGCCGCCGCTCACGCTAGCCCCGTGATACCAGCGGCCAAACAACGCGCTGCACTCGCCGCCGGAGAATCTATACCGCATCCAGAACTACAGCGCGAGCTCTCCGACGCCCTCTCAGACTCCATCGCCGCACGACCTTCGCGCCACAGAGATACCCCCCTGCACGTCAAGACCTCAGAGTCACATCCCATAAAGCACGTCGTCCCCTCCCAACTCACCCGTCGCTAACCACCCGTCCACAGTATTTCTCAAATCATACCCCCAGAGTCCCTCGTCGCAATCTCATCTCATCTTACGCCACGTAACAATCCCTGTCCTGTCTTGTTTGAAATTCATTTCCCCTACAGTCTTGATCGGATCGCCGGATACCCACAGCTATTCCCCGCCATTCGTTCTCCACCTATACCCCCCCTGCCACCTTCCATCTCACGACGCAAGTGTTCGTCCGTCGCCGGCGCTCTTAACGCCGCCCTTAACACAAGGATTTCGCTCCCTCCTCTGCCTGCCCCCTCGTCGAGAATCTTGCTGTCGCTCAAGCGTAACCTCAAGATCCACACCCCTTCCGAAGGTGACGTCGCGGACGCAATTCCCAAGCTAGAGCCACGCCGCTCCTCGTCTGCTCGGGCAACGCCTCGACCTTCACAGGACCGCCTTCCCACGATGCTCACTCTCCCGACTACTTACGCCTTGCATCCGTTCGTGCCCCACATGTGAGTGCTATCCTTGGATCACCATGCACCCGTCTCCATTTGGCATAGTCGTCCACCAACGGCCCCGTCACCCCCAAACAAGACTTCCAGGTTCCGGGCCTCCAAGTCATCTTTCAGTGCGTCCTCGCGACAATGTATCGCCAGTCAAAGACCCTTCAGACTCGGAAACCTCCTCCTGTCATCTTGCCCTGGAAAGAAAGGTTAGTTTCCCCTCTTGAGCGTATTCCTTGTATCAATATTTCACCTCCCTCCAAAAGTGCGACTGAGTGGGCCTGTTCGTGGACGGAGTGCCGTCTGCCGAGATCTCGACGTCGATCTGCGACGGATGAGATTACTTGGGGCGCGATGTGTCGTGTGGCAAGTCTTGTCCCACCTCTCCGTCGATTCGCTTACTGATGTTATTGCGCACCCAAGCTGTCTCGACGACGAGGAACTCGAATTCTTGATAGGCGTCTCGTGGACCGAATATTGCCAAGTCGCACATCGAGAGTGCCTCGACGTCCTACGGTCCGCATTCTGCACCGCACATCTGTTCTTTCCCACTGATATGGTCCGCCCACCCGCAGCATTCCCCTCCCAGAAGGTCTCGCCCCACTTTCACCTAAATCCCTGGACGCCGATTTAGGTCGGATCATTGAAAGATACTCCCTGCAGGGCATATCTGTGTTGGTGCACTGCCGTGGGGGAGTTGGTCGCGCTGGGCTCTTTGCATGCTGTTGGATGCTCAAGCTCGGGCTCTGTGGATGGATCGAGACCGACATTCCATCGAGTACCAATGCAGTCGATTCAGAGATAAAGCGCGATGACGTCTCGTCAGAGGATTTCCGATGGGATAGCGAAACCGTGGTGCGACGCGATACATTGCAGTTAGTGGAACGAGTAATCGATGTGGTGAGAAGACGAAGAAGCATCAAAGCCATCGAAACGTTGGAGCAAGTCCAATTCCTGGTGGAATACGTTGATTACTTGAGGGCGTGTGGGCACGTCAGCGAGTAGCCCATAATATACACAGCCACATCCTCACATATTATAAAATACAACACTAGCACCTACAGTAAGCATGTGTTTTGAACGCCTAGCAAAATACAGTAATTTACACACATTAATCGTGATTCAAATACACAGGAGCGTAAGGAACCACCGGCAAGGAATCACAGTTGCTGACAAGGCTGCTATGGTCAGCTCCAAATTTCTCGTCAAACCATGATCTGTCTTTCTCTGGAGCGTCTCCAGACGTCCTGTGCGACTGCTCAATTTTCTGGGCAACAAGCTCGGCATCTTCGACCGAGAAGCCGCACCGCTTGGTCAATTTCCTCCGCAGGTCACTGCCATCAAGTTGCTTTACGCGGCGTGCAGACAGCCAGGAGCGCATGTGCAGCATCACCCGCTTGACCCAACTCGCCCTTTCATCTTTCCAAGTGATCCGACTGCTGTACTCCAGGAGGAGCCTCCGGATGATCTTCCTAGACTGTTCATACTTGTCGCTGAATATCTTTTTGTACCCGCGCGTAGTCGTGATGCAAGCGTGCCCGTGAGATCTGAGTCCGTAATCCTTGATGGCCTTCTCGTTCTCGTTCCACCACTGCTCCATGCAGTCGTACATCTCCAGGTGCGTCACGACGATAACGACGGGAACCTGACGATTGCAAAACACCTCCACGAAAAGATTATACGTCTGCTGCATCGTGATGGAGACCCGTCCGCCCTTCATACAGAATACGAGGAGACTGATGCCGCCCGACTGCTCGAGTCTGGATATCAGCGCGTAGGCCTGGTGGACGGCATCTAGGTATTCGGCTTTCTTCATGTTGCCTTGGGCCTCGTGCTGACCGGCTGTGTCGTGAAGGGCAAACTCCACGCCGTCGAGGGTGACGGTGTACTCTTCCGAGTGAAGCGTGCAGCTTTTAGCACCACTCGAGGTCTTGGCTAACTCTCTACCGGAGATAAGATTGACGAGGGAGCTCTTTCCTACGCCAACGTCCCCGACGATCAGGATGTTACGGCGGGTGGGACTATTAGAGGTGGTGGGACTAGAACAAACACTATCTGTCCGCATGGCAAAGATGGCTGGGGATGAAGTGTCGATGAGCAGTACGGTGGCAGCTGGATAAGTGTGCGATACGTGATGCGTCCTCGCCAGGAGGCTGGGTTTGGGGAGCTTGGCCATTCACGGGTAACGCCCTTTATAATGATGGCATGCAGGCGACGCGTTCTGCATCGCACCGAGAACAAAGGACATGCTGGGCTCCATATTAAACGTTGTCGACTTCTCGCGCCGGCTTGGGAGGAGCCGGTATCAAGCGTCGATGAGCGTTATCCCAGGTGGATGATCTCGTAGCACCCTTCATAGAGAAGGCGTTATCACGGTCAATGTTAATTCACGAGGCTCTGCAGAGAAAAGGGGGAGCAACGTGATGATCAACCTGAGGTCCGCATCAGCTTTGCTGCCGGTGGAAGCGCGCTGCATGCTTCAAACCTGGGATCGAAATGAACACTTGCCCGATCTAAAACTATCATGATAAGAAATTATTGACGACCCAGGAGCGCCCGTACGTCATACGTCGACAACGAGGGGAGGCTTCGGGGCTTTGCTGTGGTATTTGTGGAGCCCGGTGGATGGTCGCAGTTCTTGAAATTGCGCTCGATCCCGGTGGACAAGGCTGTCATCTCGATCTCGATCTCTTGGGTCTGGTCTTTGAGGTGCCCGCCTCCGTCTGTTGCGCTGACAGGAACTTGGAGACGAGCTCGACTAGGCCATGGCATCACAGAAAACTTTGACTCGTTCAAGCTACCGTCTACTGTAGCCGTCGGTCGCCGGTGGCACGAACTTCAACCATCACATCAACCACCCCTTTGCCCAACACTGTGCCCTGTCACGACGGCGCACGGGACTCATTAGAAGCGCTACGCGCAACGTGCATCATCATAGTGGTGAGCACGAGCACTCCCGGCCTCATGCCAACCCTGCTACTATAGTATGACATGCTGTGAATTCACAAGTTCGCCGCGTTTGATCAAATGGAGCATCCATAGCACCGTTGTGCTTGTGGGGCCATAGTCCTGCAGGCGGCCATTGGCAAAACTTGACTTGAGCCCCGGATTCAAGGTGAGCACAATGCTATCGAACCTTTTTCTGCTCCGAGGCTACATATAAAGGTAGTCTCGTCACGGACGCGGCAGCGAATCTAGGAACATCGCCTTTTTCGCAACGACATACATGGAACCAGCCAGGCGCCGCTCAGACGTATGTTTTTGTTCTACTTTATACGGCCTAAACTGACTTGTAGGTACGTATATACGCAGAACTCTACTAAAGGACTGGTTCCGGCTTTCGCGAGCGAGGACCCCAGAAGATCGAGTACTGACCGACCACCCACGGTAATTCCTACCGTGGATCTCCCTATCCCTCACCTTGACGCACCCCGTATAGCATGGTCGACCGCAGCCGCAGCCCACTGTGTTCGCAATAGAGATAGACAGTCCCAGGTCCACTAAAGTGAGTACGATCGACAATACTCATCTACTCTGCGTCTCAAGCAAGTTCGAAGGCCAGTAATGTCGCTGTCGAGGTCAGTAAACGAACTCGTTCGCATTGGCCCGGCAATCAATTCTTCTCTTTCCTAGACTACAAAATCTCGTAATGTCGTGATCTTTGGCGACAGTGGGGTTGGCAAAAGCTCCCTAATCAACATGCTCGCTGGCCGCAAAACAGCGGAGACTTCCAATGGCGTCCTTGGATGCACATTCCAGAGTCGTCAATACACGATATCTATCAACGGGGAAAAAGTTAACGTTTGGGATACCGCAGGCCTTGACGAAGGTTTGAGGGGCCGCATTTCGCCAGAAGTGGCTGAAAAAAACTTAACCAAGTTGCTCCGCGACCTACGGAGTGCGAATGGTATCCATCTTCTCGTCTATTGCATTCGCGGTTCAAGTGTTCGGAAGTCGTTGGCAAGGAATTACGTCATCTTTTACTCCGCGATATGCAGGAAGAAGGTACCCATCGTTGTCGTTGTGACGGGATTGGAAAACGAGCCCACTTCGATGGAGGATTGGTGGACTAACGGCGAGAAGGAACTCGCCAAGTACAAGATGCGCTTCGACGACCACGCGTGCGTTACAACCATAGACATGGAAAGGCTCATGGGTTCTGTGTTTGAGGAGCGCAGCATCTTATCACAACAGTTAGTCCGTAAACTGATCATTGACAACTGTCGCTGCGTTGCCACCCGACCACCCTCCGACACCAATATCTTTATTAAAGCCGCTTTACTAGACTTCCGGTCGATGATGAGGTTCGGCTGGGAAAATGTCCAACCTCTCTGTGCTGTTGTTTTCTATCAGACCGACATCCCCCTCTTTCATCCGGGTGTCTTTGGCGATCTCAAGAAACTTAATTCCCAGATAAACGGACGCTCATTTGTCTTCCAATATGCTGGTGATCTTTCGGAACGCTACATCACTCCAAGGGTGTCCAAAGGTGGTGCCGATCTGCTGATCTTCGCTGGGAAGATGTCAGGCCCTAACCTGGAGCGATTTCGCAACTTTTACACATCCTGTGGTGGCGAAGTATGCCCTCTTCTCATTGTCACGGACGACCGTTCTGTCGATGAGTGGACTGTACATCTTAATGCCCAAGGGATTGGCGCTCGTATCGCATCTGTTCCTCCACCATCCATGAATGGACAAGCCTCGGCAGGATTATGCGGCCTGATTGATGAACTATGTCTTGTCAGGGCACCCGCTAGGTATCGCAAGAGCAACATCCTCAGATTTTTTGGGCGCAGGGTGAAGGAAAACCACGGTGATGAGACACCTGTCTGACACGGTGGTCCTTGGGGGAACAAAGGTGACACAGCGATGCTCAAGTGTTGGCTTGGCCTTTGCTTTCGTCGAGTCCGAGTCGGATATTCCTGTATCTTATTTATCCTTCCAAACTTTTCGGGTTCGATAGTACTGTCAAGGTAGTTATACATGTAATTCAATGATATTGTACTTGACGCAGTTTATGGTGCCTCTTGCCAGTTGCTGGACAATTAGTATTGGTACGTTTCGTTCAATCTGCTGTGGTCGTGGCAAATCTAGCTACCAACACCGACAATTGCAATAATATGTCCTCATCGTTCGCCAAAACAAAACTCAAGGCAGCGCGGGATGCTCTCGACAGAAAGCAATACGAGGCGGCCCGTGAGGCAGCACTCCAAGTCCTTGATTATGAACCCGATAATTATAACGCGTGCGTTTCTGTTCAGATTCTTACATCTACCATTACTCGTCTAACGAAGCGGCAGTCATGTATTCCTCGGTCTCGCTCTGCTTGAGCTGGGGGAGCACGACAAGAGCGAGCAAGTAAGGCCATCGTATATGTCACGTATTCGAATAGCCTGACCACCACGTAGTATTATCGTAAAGCAATCGAGTTGAAGCCAGACCAGATCCGTGCCTGGCAGGCGAGTCCCGTCCACCATTGGGCGTCGCTTGACCGAGTCAACCCACCGCACAGGGTATATCGCGATTTTACGAGAAGAGTAGTCAGTGGGATGCTTTTTCGGAGGCGCTGGAACACATCATGCAGATGTTTGCCAAAAGGTATGGTTTTCCACCTGTCTTGTTGTGCTCAGCAGACGTCCTCTCCAGTGGTGATGTCACGAAATGCGCAGAGACCCTCCAAAAGTTGATTGCAACTAGGAGAGAGCACGGCACCCGCCAACAAGTAGGTACACTCAATGCAACGCCGGAATACCGGATTGAAGCCTCCTTCTGTGCAGGTCGTGAGCGCCCTTTCCTACTTGCTTCCTGACTCGTCATTGGCCACGACATTATCAAATTTACCGCTACCGGACCCAACGAACCCGACTGCTTCTTCAATATTTGACACGCAAGCTGCGGTGCACAATTCTCTCCCTATAATTGAAGAGATCATATCCATTGTTGAACGAGACGAAGAAGTTTTTACCAAGAATGAATTCGATAAAAGACGCACGCGTCTCGGTGGACCTTCTCCTGACCAACTGAAGAAGGACATAGGAGTGGAAGTGTGGGGTACATCCAGGGCATGATCTGTTCAATGAAGTAATTATATCTACTCATCGTCCACCCCAGTTACCATCGCTATACCAAGAAGTCCTGAATCATCCAAACACCTCTGATGAGCTCCGTCGTTCTACTGAATCAAAGCTTATCATGTACAAGCAAAAATACTTCTATGCACTACCAAGGACGTCTCCGGAGAAGACTCCCATTGGGGAGGAACTTGACGAACTTGTCAATGGTGTGGTCGTAATCGGCGTACCTGATGAACTTTCCTGGTCCATATTCTTCGAAAGCAAGGATGCTGACACCATCGGTCCGTGTTACTCAGTCTCATCCAAGTGGAATTGCTTAGAGCCATGATAGTCGGATATGGCATGGACTACCTCAGACAGTACATGAGTCTCTTACCCACCAGCCCGCTGGCGAGGCTGCTTGAAGGTTATTTTCTATATACTGGGATGCCTCTCGAGGTGGACGAGGATGAAGAACGAGACAAGCATTCTCGACAGGTAGTTGAAGATCAGGATCCATTCGGCATCATCATGGTGGGTTTGATCTCCAGTACACATCTGCCTCTCAATTATTCCGTTAGGAAACTTTTGGCTTGCTACCATCTTCGCTCTTAGCCAATCACATAGTGACTGAAGTGTACCTCCAAGAACTTGATTATTCTAGCGTCGTCAATGTCGCGGAAAGCGGACTTGAACTCGTCCGAAGGCACGAACAAGACACGGGACGTAAGATCAATCAGTGAGTATGAATACTCACTGAGCAGCGTGTTTGCGATGATTGCATCTTTTTAGAGTACGCAAAGCGTTCAACGTTGCGCTTGCAAGCGCTCTGGTGCATTTGTACCCACCAAAACACCATCCGCGTGCTCTCCGACTCTTAGACGATGTCCTAAAGTTTGATCCCAACAATGTAGATGCACTGGTCGCCCGTGGTTATGTTCTCCAATACGCCAGGAAATGGGAGGAGTCCGAAAGATTATTCACTAAAGTAACGTCACTGATCGCCCCGGGGACTCAGAAGAGCGTCCGCGCAAGGGAGGAGAGTGCCTGGTGTCTGAGCAAGATTCGAGTCGGAAGAGGCATTCAAGCGTTGAAGGAGGTATTGAATGATCTACAAGGGGAAGAGTATGATATGGATCGTGCTCGATGCCTATGGCGCATTGGGCAAGGCTGCTGGGAAATGGGAGGTTGGTCTATTTTGATTATCCAGTCGTTGGTGTTTCTCATACCAAGCGCAGCCGACTTCCGTGAAGAAGCCTTTTCCCATTTCATTAATTCCTTGAAATGTGACCGGACATACGCTCCTGCGTATACCTCCCTCGGTATATACTACTCCGAGTTTGCAGATCCACCCGATCCTACTCGTGCTTCCAAGTGCTTCCAGAAAGCATTCGAACTTGACCCGCGAGAAGCAAATGCTGCCAAAAGACTTGCAGAGGGCTTCGCTGACGAACGAGAGTGGGACCTTGTCGAAGTTGTCGCTCGTAGGACTATCGATGGCGAAGGTGGACTGGACGCTGGCATTCAAATTCAAAGTGGCGCAGTCGTGGGCAGATACCTCCCCACGAATGCCTGGGCCTGGAAAGCAGTCGGTGTGGTGGAGTTGGTGAGCCGGATGCAAGATGATATCGTTCGGTTTCTGAATGAAGACAGACCCATAGGAATTACGCGCAATCTATCGAAGCTTTTCAGGTCGCATTACGCGCAGAACCAGAAGACCAGCTCTTGTGGCTCCGTCTCGGGGAAGCCTATAGCAAAGCTGGGCGCCATGCAGCTTCACTGAAGGCTCTCGCGAAAGCCCATGAGCTTGAACCAGATGACTGGGTTTGCACTTTCCTGATTGGCGAGGTACAACACCAGACCGGCAGACTTGTCGAAGCCCTTATTTCTTTCAATTCGATACTAAAAGCACGTCCAAAGGAGATCGGGGTATTGCTGTCCCTCGCGCAAACACAACTGGATCTTGCTCACCAGGAGCGCTCTACTGGTTTCAGCGCAAGATCCGAACAATCCTTCGTCACAGCTATCACGGCAAGCTTCACGGCGTCACAAGAAAGTTCTGGCTATGGAGGCGTGATGTGGAAGGTAATTGCAGATGCGCTATTCGGCCTGTCAAAGGCAGCTGTGTTTGTGGACGAAAGAGCCGTAGGAGATATCCTCAACGAGACGAATTCCTTATTACACGGCCATGTTAGCACCCGTATCGCACAAGTTTTCTCCCCCCGATCCGCAACCGAACATACTCCATTAACGCGCCACCATGTACTCGAAGCCGCCGTGGCCGCTTATGATTATAGAATCACCATTGGGCCAATGGAAGATATTGCCCTAGGCAGTGCGCTCTTTGACCTAGCGATGGCACTCTATACGTGGTGCGCTGAGGCTAAAAGTAATACTAATACTTGCGAAACTGCTGCAGAATCTGCGATATCTCTATTGAAACAGGCACTACAAAAGGAATCTGGGAATCCCGTGTATTGGATTGCATTGGGAAATATGTACTTCCTCGGAAAGCCAAAAACAGCCCAACATGCATACATCAAGGCTCTAGAGCATGATTCGAAGGTTTGTCTAATACGTACGCTATCACGCCGAGGTCTTGACGACGTATATGCGGTAGAATGTGGTTGCATGGGCCAACCTTGGTCTCTTGTACCTACACCACAATGACTTGGAATTGGCAGACGAGGCGCTACTACGAGCACAAATATTAGACCCCGATTATACTCTTGCTTGGGTTGGACAAGCAATAGTAACTGCAACAAACGGACATGACGCTGACGCTCGCGGATTGTTGGAACATGCAGTTGGTCTCAGCGCTGATGTGGTAAGTAGAACGAGCAGAACGCACTTTGATTCACCATGCTAAGGGTTTACTTGACTAGCCACTGGCTGATCTTGAATTCGCGTCAAGAGTACTCGGCGCGCTATCGACCACAACTCGCCCTCGAGGTGGAGTTAGGGAGGAGGTGCTTCCCGCTTTCTTTGTCCTAAGTCGCTACACCCAACGATGTCCACAAGATCCGTGCGCTCTCCACCTCTTGGGTCTTCTGTGTGAGCGTTTGGGCCAGCTCGAAGAGGGCGCACATTTGATCTCACGGGCAATTACGCTGTTGGAGGCCGCATACGAAGAATCCGAAGACCCGATCGTTGAGAGGCAGTTCACAATTGCCCATGCCAACCTTGCTCGGCTGAAGCTTGGCCTGGGCAACCATACAAGTGCCCTCGAATCGTTCGAGACAGTCCTTGGGCTACTCCCTGAAGAAGATCCTGATAATGATCCAGAGACGAAAATCCTCAAGGTACAAGCGTTGTTTGGGACAGGACTGGCACAGTTCAAGCTTGGAGATCTGCAGTCCGCAATTACCGCCTTCCAGAGTGCACTGAATAGTTCTGAAGAGGACTATGTCCTTCGTGCCCATGTTACTGTGTTACTCGCTCAGTGTATGTGGGCAATCGGGACAGAGGAGTTCAAGGAGTCAGCAAAGGCACTGTTGTTGGACAGGTAAAGAGTGCGACCCTCAATTTCCTATGCACAGCTCACAGCAACCAAGCATCACAGCAGACCCTGAGAACCTGATGGCAATCAATACACTAGCGGGGATGGGCATCCTTACAGAGGACGAGAGTCTCGTAGATGCTGCCTTGTCTGAGATCCAATCTCTTTCCGTTGAGCGTCGGCAGGAGCTGGATCCGAGAAGAGACGTTACATATCTTCTGGTACAACACCACCTTGGACAGGTAGGCTGTCTGTTCGACAGGAATTCGGGATGCTGCTGACTCACAAACCACAGGGCGATGTCGAGCAAGCCACCAGAGTGGTACAGAAAGCTCTGCACGCTGAGCCCTCGAATATACAATTACGGCGTGAGCTCGCCTCGTTGGTATTGCAGCAAGGCGATCTTCGAACGGCACAAGCCATCCTTGAGATCCATCTCTTGGAAGAGAACATCACGGAAATGAAGGAGACACTTCCATTGATTGCTATTGCTGGAAAGGGGAAAGAAGCTCTCAGATGTGCGCAGAAAGCGATCCTGTTGGATCCGGGAAAGTTGCAAAACTGGCAAACATTGGCGTATGTAAGAGCAAGGGAAATGTCATGAGTACACGGGGCTGTTATCCCATGATGTAGCGTCAATCCACGATTCGCTTCCCTGAGTAAATTTTGTTTCTTGGATCGACTACATTCCTCCGTAGCAGTCACCACCATGGTTGCGGACCACCCCGGTCAGCATTCGACTTCGTACTCGTCACCGTTTCGCTTGATTGGCGGCCTCTGAGGAAGTCCGGCGATATGAAATGCATTCAGAAACCGGAATACACGCCCCTACCTCTTCGTGTTGCGTCTTCAAGTAGTTGCGTATCCACATGCTCTGCAGGCAGCTGCACGTATCGAACGACTGATCCGCGGATGAAGCAGTTCTTCACCGCCATCTGGGTAGAACACGAGATGATGCAGTGTCCCTCACGGTTTACGGATTGATGGATATTTACCATGTGTGGATGCCTGGTCTCATCGAGAACCTTGATCGAATCCAAGCGGATGTTGAGGAACCTGTAGGGTTGGGGGAATTGTCGATGGAATGAACAAGCAGGCGAAGGTCGGTGTACCCACTGATCGACAGACTTGAGCACGCCGGATATGGAGAGGTCGTTTTTGAGCTCGACGGTGACACGCTGGTCGGTGAAGGTCTTGAAGACTGAGAAGATAAGCTTCAGAGGATGAGCAACGCGTACCGGGTGTTGAGTTGGCGAAATGGACAAACCATCGCGATCTAGGTCGTTGTTGCGGCAGAGCAGATGCAGTGGCAAGCCAACTTTATGTAACTACATTCTCAGTGGCCAAAGTGATCTACGGGATCGTACGCGTACACCATCACAGAACTTGTCATCAACGAACGCAGTGTACTAGTAAGACCCTCAATCAAACTCTGACATATCAATGTTGTATGTGAAGTGCTAGAGTGTTCATCTGTTAGTCGTCTTCTGCCGCCAGTCAAGCGTAACCGTCCTACCTTGTACAGACACATGATTTTGACCACCCAAGCCTCAAGATGATAGATCTTCTTGTTACCCATTCGCATCCGTAGTTCCTGTGACTACCGTTAGAACTACAAGTTCTTGTCTCGGAAAGACCAAGTACGTACATAGAAAGCTGTCCAATGCATCACATCAGCCTTGAGGGCTTCGTCCACCCGTTCTACCACCCTGTCTGCCACAGTCTCGATATCAAACAATCAGGCATGCTACAACTCCTACAGAGTAGCACCCTTACCTTGAGGATTATGGTAGGTGGTATGCAGTGAGCGAGAAGTTCGTAAAATTTAGCACGGACTTGCATCACTCGCTCGGGCGACTGTTCTTGCACAATTAGATCAGCAATCTTATGGCAGTATGTCTCCCAATCTGGTTTCGCGATGTTGAGGGGTCCCGAAAGATCAGGTCTATGTGCAATATTTCGGTCAATAAGCGTGGCGTCTAACAGGGTTCGAACCTTACGATTGCATCTTTAGAGCCTCGAACACGAGCAGGGCTTTTCTCATATTACCTGCAGCATCTTCTGCGATTTGAGAAGAGGCCTCTGGTGGAAGGTCGAACTTGAGCTTCTTGGCGACATGCTCCAATACAGTTTGCATCTGTGTGGATTCATGCCATTTTGCAAAAGTGGATGTTTCAGAGGTAATCACCTCTTCCGTGCTTGGCGCGGCTACTCTGATGAGGAGACACCGACTCTTTATGGGTGCAATGAGTCTACTTGTGCTATTCGCGCATAATATGATCCGTAGGTTTGACATGTACTTCTCCATCGTTCGACGCAAGGCAGCTTGTGCATCACGAGACAGGGTATCGGCTTCATTAATGACCACGACTAAGGGGAACATGTGAACACTACCATGCGAACTAAGCGAATGTCTGACCCTTAAAGCGTTGCCTGGCATTGAGATCAACCTGCTGCGTCTGAGCTATCTCTTTTATCAGCTCTTGGATGATAACTCGGTCGTAATTTCCCGCTTCACTTGAGGTAGGGATTAGTTTAGTTATCCATCAAGACCGCCTTGCGCGATGCAACGAACCTAGGTGTTATCTCGATGTGGTAATTGCTCTGAACGAGATTTATCTCGATTTTCCTCCTTGATGGTGAGACAAATACCCTCTGGTCGATTTTCAACTGTTTTGGGTGCTTAGTTTGGTATTGATCCAAGTCGAACTAGGTGATTTACTTTCTCAACTGCACTTCCAAATAGTTGTCGAAGAGTACAGCTTATTCGTGTCTTCTTCCCAGCACCTGAAGGCCCATAGAAAAGTACGTGAGGGAAGTCCCCGGACGTGGCAAGAGACTTTAGGCGAGCTGACAAGCCCTGGTGGTAATGAAGATCATCGAGTGTTTTTGGTCTGAACTGCAAGGAAGGTAAGCAATCATCTCTACTTGGACACCGGAGTTTGACTTGCCCGGTCTACCCAGAGAGACATTGTGTTAAAGCTTGTAAAGTCGCACACGTCGAAACAACAAGCAGGTACACAATGTGACGCGCTTTCACACATCGCGTTACGTCACGCGTTTATTGGTCACGCTTGTGAGATACATTTGCCTTTCAATGGGCTGGTTCTGCAAGGTCTTAATATGAGACATTCTTAATGCCAGGTTCTCCTGTCATTATAGTGGCAACCTTCTCTCTGACCACCAACATAGTTCAAGCATGTATTCTAGTAGAAAGGTGGCCCACCAGTGCCTGGAGAATCCAGACCAAATGTGTGAACCAATGCTAATGTTTAGAGTGGCAGACAGGTCTGGTTTTTTTTCTTTTGCATTCTGCAGCACTTTCCACCTAGAAGACTGGGTGCCTCAGCTGTAACTCACCCCTTTAAGGTAGCATTTGTCCAATTCATTCCCCCCTTTCATACATATCAGTTGCAAAGTCAAAGAGGTTATTGGGTACATTAGGTCAAAAGAGATAACAAGCCCATGTACTTGCAAGTGAGGGGAGACCAATTCAATGAATCTATGGCTTCCCCAAGTCTTTCCCCTGCATTCAAGCTGGTGTACATACCAACAGAGCAATTGATTAGTTGGAGTTGCTTTCCAAAAATTTTCATTGGGTAGAAAGTTCAGAGCCCAATTTCCTGAGATCGTTCACATTTGATCACAGCCTGGGGGTAACTCCACACATGCCAGAGCACATATACTGAAACAATCCTAAACCCCTGAGGTATAGCTGTCAAGAGACAATAGCAATTGTCCAAGAAAAGTGTCTTGTTACTCTTGTGGTATCCTTTACCAAGTGGGCTTGACTTTACCTAGCTAGCTTATGCTAGGGAACACAAGTAGTGGAGTAATAATAGATCTTATTATTAATAGGAGAAACTCTAGGAAGACTTGGTTAGAGTCTCCTGGCTCTACATGGGTCATATATATACTCTACTAATGTTTGTATCTATGGATGTCTCATCTAGAGATATCCTGTGTAGTCTATGAGATAGCAATACATATCTAATAAGTAGAAATGGAAGAGACGCATAAACACATATATAAGATGTGGATCTAATGTGAATAAGAAGCATAGATATGGCAGAATGGAAGACATAGCCTGATGCCTCAAGTATCAGGTGTGTTTCATCTATGAGCATGACTCATAAGAATAGGGGTCATGATGATCATGAAGTGTGACTCCATCAAGAGTGATAATCATGAAGTTGTGACCATGTGCACACATGAAGACATGAAGATGTGAAAATAAAGAGTAATCAGTAACACTAGTACTGATAAGATAAAACTTAAGAGTATCCATGTTTTTAGTCTATAGTCCATATTTCATAATCTGTATTTCATAGTTCGTAGTGCTTGTAGCTTCAGTAATCATAATGCACTATAGCATAGAGTGCACCTGTAACATATATGATCACAATGATTTCATTTGGTTTAATGAGGAACAAATTTGGGCTCACTATTGACTTCCTTTACATCACCATTGTATAACCCATTCATTATCTCTGCCTCCCTGGCTGTGAGATTTGCCAAAAAGGAAATAGGATGGACTAGATTCTAATCTTCCACCCTAGAATCAAGAGTGGTGTGCACCTGGACAGCTCTCTCCCATGCTGAGTAGACTATCTGAGGAATATTAAGGCAAGCCCAGATCTTGCTTGATCCAATACCTGATCTCTCTAGTGCAGCAATCAAACATTCCTACAAAGATTAAGTGTGAGTTCATTGATATATTCTACCCTTGAAGCTTGACCATTCCCAAGTTATAGTATTATCAATTGAACATGTACACAGCAGAGAAGAAAAAAACTTGAATTCATCAGCACTCTTGTGGTGTTTTCTAAAAGCACATGTAGAAGTGACATTTTGAACATGAGGCTGCAGCAGCTAGGTGATCAGCAATTATGCAGGCAGCAGTTCCTCTTGGAGGGCAAAAGTCAGACTCTACAAGTAGGGTAGAACAAACTTCCAGTGAACATGAAAGCATATTCATGAGTTGTTTCAAATGGTTGAAGGGAGGATCTGTGAGACACCACCTATGATGACATACACTGTGTGGAGAAGCAGAGTAGTCCTGTAGAGTGAATGACAGCAGTTTATGCCTGACAACTTGGGATATGGCATATGGGCCAGTGAGAATATGTAGACCACTGTCATACCTCTGATTGATCAACCAATCACCACTTCTGTTGGACAATCACTCCCAATCATACTACTAGTAGCCTTGGTGAGCTGTTAGTATCATAAAAAAATCAGTGCTGCCACCAGCTGGGGACAAAGTTAGCACACAGGACACAACGACTGAACTCGATTAAAGGGCCTGGATAACCCACCGGTAGAACGCACTGGCAAGTGACAGCTCGGAAGCGGACTCGGAGTTGGTCTGCCTGATGTGGATATACTTTCTCATATAGTGTCCATGTGATGACACACACGTGACTTTGAGTAATGGAGTCTGTCGAGGTATTGAGCCCATCTAGCTCATGTCCTGACGCACTCGGACGCCCCAAGACAACAGCCATCGCGTTCCCAACCCCTGGGCTTCCACGCTCCGTTCGCCACATCTTGTTTTTATTGGTAGATTTGTGCCCGGTCTCCTTACAGGGTACTGCGTGTATATCTCCACTTCTCGCTTCTCGGCTGGAATGCACTGTCCTGGCAAATATATCTGTCTATAAGTGCGTATATTTTCTGATACAACCACAGGTAGCTGAATGTATCTCACGACAGGATCCCACTATTCACTTGCAGCTAATATAGCACCATCTCCCAATGGCCAGCGTCAATCCGCACGGACCTCTCACTGCTGCCACAATTACAGTCCGCAGGAAACCCACGTTCACATACCAATCCCCGGCTCAGAGTACCAACCTATTGTACCCCGAGAAATCCCAGTTTACACCACAAAGTGTCACCGTCCCCCCTCTACCAGTGTCACCTCCGACTCGACTCTCCGAAATTCCCGAGCTGTCTCAGGGAAACACCATGACACACAAGTCAAGCCGACACTGTATGGTCACTTCTCTTTTGCCGTTGTATCACCCCTTCGGTACCCTGGCATTATCACTCCCAGATTTGGACCCCACTGCTTTCGGCTTGCCCGCTCCGGTGGCTGTATTCGACGATCCCACGCGTCGCTCCTCCAACCGCCAGCGCCGGCCCGCGGCTAAAGTTCGTGATGCGGACGATGCCGCTACGCCCCACCCCCCCTCGTTCGTTGCAGTGACACCTACCCCCGAATCCGAGGTCAAGGAAAAGTCAAGTCCGCGCCGAAGACGCGGAGGGGGCCCTGGCGGAAAGCGAAGACGCAGGGAGCCAGAAGACGGGGACGCCACGTATCCTGCCAAACGCCCGCGCAATTCACGATCTTCAGGGGTTACCTCGGGATTATCAGTTACACGTACTGTAAGCCGGGAAGAGGGTTCGCCCGCGCTCTCCAATGCACACTCGGGAGCTTCACCCGCTCTAGACGCAGGACGAGGTGACCTTGTTGAAGAGAAGAAACCCGAACGTCGAACGACCCGCTCGCGCGGAACCATCGTGCGACGGGACTCCACGGAAAGTGAAGACACAGCGACATCGGCATCCCCCGCTGCGTCTGCAACCAACACTGCCGCTCCTCGGGTTGCGTCAAGCGGGGAGCCAGCGGAGACAGACGAGCCCGTAGCCAACGATGCTTTGAATGAGGCCAACGTTTCTGCAGCCGAATCCAAAAAAGCAGACCCCAACGATATGCCTGTTCTTGAGCGGCAGGAAAAATAGCCACCACATGCACACTTGTAGATGCAGACGACATCGCTACTCTCGTTTCAACTCTCTTGTATTCACGGGCCGCGGCCAATCACTTACTCGTGCCATCGGGATCGCCATATATATTGTATCTCACGCTAAACCACTCCTTGTCTGTACATCAGGATGTCCCTTGATAGAATGAAATTGAATACGGGCTGACACGGTTTCCGGAATGAAGCTGTCGAAATGAGCGCCAATCCATGGAAATAATGCGCGATATTCGGTCTGCGTGAAGGGATGGTACGGCATGCCCACACCCGCATCAGCATCAAGGGATTCGATCAAGGGTTACTACTGTCCCGGAGGAACCCAAGGCACATGACGCTGGGTTTGGAGATGGAAGTGAAGCTTGCGAGTGTCGGATTGATACGACGTGGACGACAGGAGATGTCCAGGTCGGAAATTCTGCCTGCATTCGTTGGGGCGATCAGACAGTGACAAAGTGCGCCAAAATATAAAGGTCATGCGCCTCACTCGACTGCCCGTCTAGCAAGCCGATGCCGTGGTCATATGAAGGCTCTCATCTCTATTCTGGCTGGCGATCATGTGGGGGGTGCAGTTGCCATATTGGGGTAAATGGCCTGCGATCGCGACGTCTGACGCGTGACGTGTTGCACATGACATCTCTCGAAAACATTGTTCGCGACTTCTTTTCGGATTATATTTCCTGATCGCTCTCTTGTCAACATGGGCGCCATCTATTTTATCCTCCTCCTTCTGAGGCTCTCCTTCTCCTCCCACCATGGAGCAGGTCGCGTCTGCACCCCCGGCCAGCCTTGTCCACCACGACAATCCCTCCGTCGCGTCTCGTTCCGACGCGTCTCTCGCTGGTACGTCAAGTTCCCTTCTCTCTCGCGTTTGCTCATGGCACTCTTCAGGAAATGCTGTCCCCCCGGCTGGCGCTGCCGACCAGGATGCCAATCCTTTTGCTGACCCAGCAAGCGATACATCTATCGCCGCGACTCCGGCTGGTATCTCCACAGCTACAACTGCCACGGTAGCACCTGTTGAACAAGAACAGTCTGCACCGACTGATCCTGCCCCTGCCCCTGTTCCACCCAAACCACCGTTGTACAAGCGTCGCTGGTTCATCATTACCTCTGTCGTGGGGGCCTGCCTCGGCATCGCTTTGCTCTTCATCATATTGTTCCCGGTCCTCAAAGCCATCATCCAGGATGTTGTCAACAAGACCACCCTAGATATTACGATGGCTGCCATAACCAACCCTGCGAACACTTCGTGCGTTTTTTGTTTTCACTCTCGTATCTGCCCTCATCCCCCCGAATCAGTTTCCAATTGTTTATGCAAGGCACCGTACGTAAACTGAGTTCGGCTCCGGTCTTCATGACTGACAATGTTACGTTTTATCAGGTCGCTCATACCGGCATATTCTCTGCGGTCATCTCCTTCCCAACTCCGGTAAACGTCAGCTGGATCGATGGCTCCGCAAAGGTTCCCCTCGGATACATGCAGTTATCTCCCTTGTATGCGCGCAACAAGCGTGCCACGATCAACGATACGACGACTTTTTACATCACAGACCAAGATGCTTTTGGTCGCTTCACATCAGCAATGATCACATCCCAGAATTTCACTTGGCAACTTGAAAATTATGATCTCACCGTTCAGGCAGAGAAATTCCCAACTGCCCATGGCATATCGTTCAACAAGATGGTGACGATCAACGGCGAGTTGCATTTCGGTGCTCTCCACCGGCCCCTCATCATGTCCCTTGTAGGCACCGGTAATTTTGCCGGAAACGTCAAGTTGGAGGAACTACAGCTGCCTAGTGACAACCCTGCGGGTGGCATCAACTTCATGACTGTTACGCAGCTCAACAATCCAAGGTCTGTTGGTTTCACGCCACGTTGAAGCGAAAACTAAAAGGATGTGTTCAGTCCGTTCGCACTCGATCTTGGAACGGTGATTTTCGACCTTTCCTACCAAGGTGTTTATTTAGGCAGTGGCACTGGGCCCAACACCCATCTGGTATCATTAATTCCCCTGTGATGCAGAACGGACGCTCAAGGCTGCCCTTAGTCCCCAGGAAACAATAATATCACGCTCTCTGGCGTACTTGTTCCTCAAACCACACCCTCTGACCTCGCCGTGGTTTCCCAACTGTTCACTAATTACCTCAACCACCAGAATTCACCTGTCCTTGCAACTGGAAAATCCACAGTCCAATCTGATGGAACGGCAATATCTTGGCTCAGCCAGGGCATCGAAAGCCTCACGCTGACTGTTCCGTTCCAGTCCACAGCGCCGATCAATCCAATTCGGTCCATTGACATTGGTAGTCTAGCACTCACCTTTACGCCAGAGACTGCGTGGAATCCTCGGACGGACAGCAACTCGGTCTATGCTTCTATGGGTAAAAGGCAAACTCTTTGCGTTGGAATCCACGAATAACTTGATGTATAGAGCTTCCTTTTGGGTTCAACTTGTCAATTTCTGCGATCCAGAACCGGTTTAATATCATCAGGAATGGCTCAATCGTTGCTGGGCTCTCTACGGTGCATCAAATAATACGTCTGTTTTCTGGCATCTACTGACCTGCCCGGTAAAGCCTCTCGGTGCTTCTACCTCGTCTGTCAGTATCTTGGGACCAACGGATACTCAGGGGCAAATCAACATCACCATTTCGGACGGGTATCTCAACACGACGGAGGTAGAACATGGATCGTTCTCTGCATTCAGTGAGTCTAGGATCTTACCCGCTACCGACCCGCCGCTAACACTGTCCATCTTAAGACATGGACCTCACTGACTCGCAGACCACTCAGTTCTTGATGGTGGGGAACTCGACCGCTGTAGCAAGCACGAGTCTTGGTCAAATTACGCTCGATCCTATTCAAGTCAACGTGACAACAAGTTTGGCTGGTCTGCAAGGACTTAAAGGATTCACGACCATTGAATCTGTAGACGTACTGGGTGGTACCCAGCAAGCCATGAATCTTGGCATCATTGGTTAGTGATGCAACACAACTCATGGGTGGTACTCATTCTTCACCACAGTGTCCATCGTCAATCCGTCGAATCTCCAGTTGACTACTGGTGATCTCAGTAAGCTCTCCTGGGGGTCATAGTGTGGTTTGCGAGTCTTACGCGACCCATCAGCCCTTCAACTTCAGCGAGGTGGTGCCGTTCTTGGCACCGCTCTGATGCCTAATTTAACACTGTACATGGGGAACAATTCCTTGACCTCAACATCGGATTTTGAGGTAACTTGGCTTTTGTCGGCTTCGGTCGTGTGCACTTACGATGTGATTTCCAGCCAAACAACAGCCCTCAAGGAATGCAAACACTCAACGATTTTGTTGGCGGCATTGGTCAGGAAATTTCTACCTGATACGATTGGTCTTGAACTCAAGTCTGCCTTAGATGTTGAGCTTGCAATTGTCGGGTTCAGTGGTAGCACGCAGGTAGATTCTTTGCTGCCTGCCTTCGAAAGCTTGAATATTACTACGACTCTCCCTGGCTTGAAGTCTAGTTTACTATCCAGCGGTTCATTGGAAAGTAAGTCCCAATGGACTTCATCTTGCATACTTCTGATTATTCGCTAGTACTCTCAACGACTTTTCACCAGAACAACATCAGCCAGGTTACAGTTGATCTTGTCAATCCATTCACAGCAGGCTTTGAAATCACCCAGATCGCCTCCTCTGTTACGTCTCACGGACTAGCTCTTGGTAACATTGAGACGGCTACCAACTTCTCTGCCGCCGGAAAATCAACGACGACATCTCCACCTTTGGACCTCAACATGAACTTCGACCCTCCGACATTGTTTACGCTTACCCGTGTTCTTGCCGTGCAGGCTGGTCTTGATCCGACACCTTTGGACGGGATTGTGCAATTGGGTGGATACACTTATGTCACAGCCACAGACGCGGATTCGACTCCAGTCAGTCGAAGGAGTAATGTATATACGTATGGGCATTTCGTGGCTCCATTTCTTGCGCTGAACGTATTCTCCCAGTGGTTTCGACCTTCCCTCCTTCGTCGACACAGCTTTTAAGCAGCTGCGCTCTGATATCCAACTATCCTCGCAACTTACAATTGGTATGCCCTCCTTCCTATCACCACTCCAGGACTCCTAACCCTCCGTCCAGGCGAATACGTAACAGCTTTGAATTACACTCAGCTCAATGTTCCGATTGCAACTGACAGTAGCCTGAATCTCATTTTACCTGTTTTAGCGCAACCCATTGTGCAGAAAATTGTGTCAGGATCTGTGCTTGGGTACGCATGATGATGGGCATCAGATGATCGTGTTTGTTAAGCTCAGGTCTCACTAGCATCGATACTGTCATGATAATGATACCTCAGGAAACCTCTTTCGGTGACTGGAGCTCCGATATAATCTACATCCACTTGGCTAAATTATCACTTTAGGGACCCAACTAAACGGAAGCATCACCAATGCAGGACCTTGTGAGACCGTCACTCCATATATGTGAATATCATATACGTTTGTACTAACATTCGTTAAGTCGATGCTATTATCTCTTTTGGAAATGGCTTGGCCGTTTCTTGGAACGGACAGACTCTCGGAACAATGCACATAGACGACGTTAGTGTGGTGGGGGACGTTGGTGCTACGCTCAACGTCCAGACTACCTTTGAAGTAGTAGACGTCAACGTGCTCGTGAACTTTACCAAGGTGTTGCTTAACGAAGAGTCATTCCAATGGGAAATTTCTGGAGAGAATCTCACTGGTAGGAGTCAGCTCTGTTGCAGATGAATCGTACTCATCCGATCGAATAGTCAGTGCGCTCGGTATGTCCTTCCACGATGTTGGATATGAACTTCTTTCGAGCTGGCGTTACAGGTATTCAGGTTCCAGGAATTTCGCTGCCACCCAAGGTTGTCACCCTCAAAGGGTTCAATGGATTGAAGAATGGCGTTGCAATTAACTCGTTCGACTTACCCGCCAATGACCCCTCGGGCGGCATCCAACTGACGATCCAGTCCACAGTGACAAACGTAAGTAAATGCTAGTCATCTCCCTGGCTCGGGCTCATTCAAGCGTGCAATAGCCCTCCCAAGTTGGTATTGAATTGAGTTCCATCGCCTTCAGCACCTACGCTAGCGGAATTGAGATCGCACTTGTATCGTCATCGTCGCCCGTTACGCTCGCCCCTCAGTCCGCGTCGTCACTTCCTCTTGCCGGCCGGCTTATCCCGCAGAGCACCGCTGAGGGTCTGGCTGCCGTGTCGGCGATCTTCAATAACTTTATTCAGGGAAGGGATAGCGAAGTTACAGTCCAAGGAGCAAGCGCGGGTTCAACCGATGTGAGTCCGATAGTGATGTCACTCTACATGTCGCTAAGATTCATCAAGGTCACATGGCTGAATGAAGGGATACAAACCCTCCAAGTTGTAACCTCACTACCCAACCAGGGCAAACTCAATATCATTCAGTCGATCACCTTGGAGCAAATGGAATTACTATTCACAGAAGCCACAGCATACGATCCGATGTCAAATAGCAATGCGACCACCGCCACCTTCACTCTCCCATTCGCTTTCCCAGTCGATATTACGTCGTTGTCGCAGAACATCACGGTCGGCTTCAACGGGCAATCATTCGCGGAACTTATCATTCCCGAATCATCAAGCACCACCGATGTGCAGTCTCGTACTATCTACCTAGCTTTTTCGGACGTACCATTCGCTGTTTTCGTAGATCAGCATTCCGTTTTTGATAACTTCGTTGCTGCGACTACTCTGGGGGACGTGCAGACCCTCGCCTTATCAGGAACCGCTAATGCAGCTGCTTCAACTGCCGTCGGGGTCTTGTCACTATCAGATATTGATTTCTCCGTCGACTCTTCCATCGCTGGTCTGCAAGGCCTTGCTGCTAAACCGGCTACTGTAGCCAATCTGGATGTCAATCATGGGTATTCTGACTACCTTCTTATCACAGTCGACACAACTCTCTACAATCCTAGGTAAGTAGTTAATGTATTGTCTGATGTGCTTCACTGACAAGGACCGTCGTCTAGCAATTTGACAATCGGTAACATTTAATGCGTCGTCTTCAGGCAAACACTTACCTCACATTCAGGTACGGGAGACGTTTCTTTCACCTTGCAATTCGAGTGAGCCCTTTTCACCTCTTACCTCTGTTCTTCCATTCCACTGATCATACAAACAGGGGTGAAGCAATTGGATCTGCTGATCTTGTGAGGTTTCAGGCTCGTGTTGATGTCAGTTGGCGTGATTCTTTTGCACAGAGTAACATGGTCATACAGCCTGGTTCCAACGATTACCCAACCGGTAAGGATATTCTACAGGGATGTGACTTCAGCGTTCACGGATCACCGCCGCACTAGACGTGCTATATTCGCCGCAGGGTGACTCTCAGACCGCTGCAGGCCAGACGATGTTGGAGAACTATCTCCAAGGAATCGATTCAGACACTGCTATTCTTGGGACAACCAGCTCTACTCCCATTGAATCTTTACAGCTTGCACTATCACAAATCAAGCTCTATCCAGTTACCATTCCTGCGCTGCATCAGAACCTCATCAATACTGCCACTCTGGAATTCCCAACTAACATCGTGCAGACAGGAGTTGCGTCCACTTCTTTCACCCTTACAAATCCCTTCACAGCAAGCATTAATCTGCTTGGGGTCATGGCTACGGCAACATTCCAGAACTTGACTGTTGGCACTATCAAAAACGTCGACCTGTCTTCGAACCCGATCCACGCGGATGGTCACAGCAATATCACATCACTGGCTCTTCCGTTCAATTTCAACCTAGATCCACTGACGATCATTGAGTTAATCAGCATTTCGGCGCAAGAGCATAACGTGGATCTTGGACCTTTGACGCAATTGTTCCAGCTCGTGATCGATAATCCTGATTTCCACCCACCCGTGCGTGGCTAGAGTTGTAGTCTTGCGCGCGAGATGTTTACTGTCCGGTTCTAGGTCAACACTTCTGTTGATACCAGTACCCCAACTTGTGTCAGGTGAGTAACACATATCTGTGTCGCGGTGTGCTCATTTTGTCTGTGCAGCGGGAACCAGTTTGATTTCAATGATGCTATCCTCAATGCCTTGAGAGGTCTCCAAGTCGATCTGGCAATTGTGTCCTCGTTGAAGTTGGACGACTGTAAGGAACTTCGTATGCTCGGCTCTCCGAATCTACACGTTTCATTGCAGATGTGACGAGTCTATCTTTCTTGCAGAAAGGAGTGACGGCGATCGTAAAGGCAACCACCCTTTTCGATGACGTACACTGACCTTGGTGCTTTGCAGACGGACCAAACTGCTCTATACCTCATTGGGGCAGTTGCGGCACCCGTAGCACAAGATTTAGTGAATGGTGCTATCCTCGTTTTCTCTGAGGCTAACATCACGTACGTTCTCCGCCTGCGTAGTTGTTCCTTCGCTTACCTTTGCACAGGAACGTCTCGAACGACGGCTTTGACCTAGCTCTTCAAGGTTCCTTGACGAACGTTGGTCCACTTGATTCATTAATTGAATTTGTTGACCCGGTCGTGTACGTAAAACAAACTTGTTGCGAGTACCGATCAACCCTAATGGTCACTTAGCGTAAACTGGCAAGGGAACGACATTGCAACCATTTCACTACCTTCCGGTGAGCCGTATCATACATATCTCCCCCGACTATGTTTAACCATGATTCACAAGTGTGTGCCGCTGCCAACACTGGTGTTCCAAATTATACCGCGCAAGGAACGTTGGTCATTACCGACCAGACACAGTAAGCCATGCCCGGTCCCTACGCACTGTGCTCATCTTGTTTGCAGATTCACTTCGTTCGCCACCTATTTGCTCCACAACCCAAGCTTCGACTGGACCATCTCCACTTCTAGACTTCGAGTGACCGCGCTCGGTACGATATTTGACAACGTGTCCTTGACGAAGACCATCACTTTGAAAGCCTTTAATAACTTGCCTGGAGTGACTATCAGCAACTTCCAGCTTCCGTCCGATGATCCGGCAGGCGGTATCACGATTAGCACCGATTCGCTTATCCCGTCACCTGCTCGTGCGTGTTGTGGTAACTGGCCTTTTTCCCCGCTCATGGCGACTTCCTACAGAGCTCGGTATTGATATGGGCACTGTCACATTCCAAGCGTACTTTGACAACACCCTAGTTGGACGTGAGGGCTTCTGTCTTCTGACTTCAGTGCAAAGTCCTAAGAGGTGGTTCTTTAGCATTGACTGCAGCAGATCTTGTGCTACCTCCTGAAGGACAAGTCACCACGCACCTCGCAGGCCGCATGATTCCCCAGAGCGGAAATGATCTAAATGTAATCGGCCGACTGTTCTCAGAGTATCTCGCAGCGGACAATATCACATTGAGTGTTACAGGAGAATCAGTCCAACCGACGGGAGCAGGTTCGGCTGTCACCTGGTTGAGCGATGCATTCAAGACCCTCACTCTTGCAGTCACCCTTCCTGGCCAAAAATTCAATGTGAGTGCTACGATGGCGAGGGACCTCTCGATTGATCACCACCTGAATAGATTATCCAATCTATTGCGCTGATGGACCTCAGTCTAATAATGGAAACCCAGCAAGAGACGTTCGCTCCGCTGTCGGGTTCTAACAACACCGTAGCAGAGTATAAGAATCCCTTCGGATTCTCGTTGCAGGTCATTCAATCTGCAGTTAACATGACTCTCGGTGCAGAAGGAATATCAGCTGCGTCTGTTAGTGCGTCGCTATCTCCAGTGAAGCCATCCCTAACATTCGAATCTAGCTTAATCTCCCATCAACCGATACTGTCGGTGGTGTCTCTACGGGCAACCTTGCGTCACTTCCGATTAGCTTCCATGACGTCCCTCTCGTATCGCTCAATGACGCTGCGTTCGAGGCCATGTTTGCCAAGGTTACTGACAAGAGCTTAGCGACCTTTGATCTCAGTGGCACCGCCGACGTGACGGCAAAGACATCCATTGGCGATATACCCATCTTGGGCATCCCATTTGATGTTAGTTCTATCCTACAAGGTGCACCAGTCGCTCCGCGGTCAACACCCCTGAGCTCATCGTGTTCAATTCAGGTATCAGCTCCTTTGGAGGCAAAGCTACCATCAATAACGTGAGTATCACAGGTAGTGGAGGGACCAACGACGATCAGTACATCATTTCGCCCCTCACCACGGTGATCAATAACCCTTCCAATGTGTCACTTTCGACTGTGGATATCGCTCTTTCAGTATACTATCAAAACGTGATGATCGGGCGTGCTGCATTTGATGTAAGTCAACTCTCATTGCATTCTTCATCCTTAACAGAGTTTTTCTAGACATTCAACCTGGTTCCCGGGGAGAACAGTATGCCCGGAGAGTTCCACTATGAACCTGCTGATGCCAACGACACGGTCGCCGAATCGTTCCTGACAAGCTTTGTACAATCTGGGAGCGTTCTTCCCTTGACCGTGCAGGGAGACAGCGCTAGCTCCCCCTTTACTTCACTGAATCCCGCCCTTGAGGGTGTGACGTTACAGACCAGTGTGACCGGTGAGTATAGGAAGCGATTTGTGAATGTGTGCTGACGTTTTCTCGAGGATTGAACGCGCCACCTATTATTACCCATCTATACGCCACCATCTCCATAAGCACTCTGGTGACGAACGAGGTTCAACTGAGCTTCGACGTGAGAACTGATTTATTGGCATGCGAGCCGCTAATTAACGCGTGAATCAGATCTACAATCCTCTGGGAGCTGATCTCATCATTGAATTTGTCCAAGCGGATGGCCTCATTAACGGAGAGATCTATGCTCACTTTGACCGGGCGTTCAGTAACTTCATCATCCCGCCGGGTCAGACGGTGAACAGCGGCACGTTCTCAAACGTGGTTCTTACTCAGGGCGCATTAGCATCTCTCGGCATCATTCCGTTGGGATACATGGACGTCCAATCCGTCGCGACCACGCGGTACGTAGAATTAGTGTTCTGACATTCATGAAATTTCATTTATCAAAAAATCGACAGAGTCGCATTGAACGGGTACCAGATTCCATGGCTGCACGTTAACCAGATGCATGTTACGACAGATTATGATCTCGGTCTTCTCTCCCTCGGAGATCTATCTGTGGCGGCTCAGTCAATGACTACATCATCACTACCCCCCAACACCAGCATGGCGCCCAGCGCGTCATCCCCTTCGGGCACTAACAATGCACCGGGCTCGTTATCAACCCCCGGTACTCCCAGCCCCGTATCTCCGTCTGTGCAAGCTACCACCACCAGCGCTGGAAATTCGACACATGGCTAAGACTACCTGTGCAGTGAATTGCGGAATTGCTATGAGTAGCTCCATTCTTATCGTTCCTCCATTCATCTCTCCTAGAACCTTGGCCTTTGCCTTTCTGGCATACTACCCTTTCAAGCTTTGCCTGATACCTTGATAACAACTCTTATTTTGTACTTGATTAGGATTCCGGGATGTTGTGTCGATGCAGATCTGAAGTGTTCACGGTAGTGTACCAGAATGAATTGCTGGTAATCCGTATCGCCGAGTTTCGGGGTGCCTAAAAGAGTGGGCGATACGTTTCAGCAAGGCTCCCTGTAGGGTGCAAGACCAAGAGCCGGAAGGCATGCACCAGGTTGACGTTGAGCAACGGGCGAAGGCGACGATGACCCGTTGCCTTCCATTAAAACGAGAGTGATGGTCGCGTGGTAAGCCGGCCGGGTGCGACAAAAATGACACCCGAGACGTGCCTTTGACATCGGTCGTGGATTGGACAGCGTCGGCTCCCTCTCCATTCCGCTCGATCTCCCCGTACGGAAGCTCGACACTCGTGATCTACTTGTGATATTCGGTTCATTGGTGCGGAAGCGGAGCTCGGAGCGAACCGGGAAGTGCCAGCAACTCGCTTCGTGCGGTCAGGTACCGGAAGGGGAGTGACTTGCGCGAAATAAAGAACCTAGACCGAGTGGATAGGACGCCTTGAGACGCAGGCGGAAAGACTCGCGTGGAAGGCATCGGGAGATTATGGGATGGTCCTGCGGCAGTGGCGGGCGGGCGGTATAAAACGCCATTGGAATCTATCGCCCCTCTATCGTTCCTTCATCCGACACCACCGAGTGAGTGCTCTAGAATCTCCCGCCAGGGTCACCCGAGACCCACGGATCATACCCACTTAAATACCCCCTCTGACTCCTCCATCCAGCCCATCGCACCCCCCGCATCAAAAATGGTCCTCCCTCACCAGTCTCCCTACGTCACCCCCCACATCCTCCACCGTCACTATGCACAATCATATGACAATGAGTTCTCCAGCAAGCGTAAGCGATCCTCTCTGTTCCATCTCTCGCGCCCTCATCCCGGCCCCTGCAGTCATCGGCCGTGACCTCGAGTACTTCTCGCAGGCCGGTTTCGATATGGACCGCATCCAGCTCAAGCGCAACGCCTCCGCGGCGCAGCTGTACGAAGACGCCATTCGCAATGAAGGCGCCATCGTCTCCTCGTCCGGTGCCCTGATCAACTTCTCTGGAAAGAAGACGGGCCGCAGCCCCAAGGACAAGCGCATCGTCTACGAGGATACTTCAAAGGACGACATTTGGTGGGGCTCTGTCAATATCAAGATGGACGAGCGTGGGTCCCCTTTCTGGTCCCCCGAGTTCTCTCTGATGCATGTCTCTGCTAGACACGTTCGAGATCAATCGCGAACGTGCCATCGACTACCTCAACACCCGTGACAACGTCTACGTCTTTGATGGTTTCGCTGGAGTGAGTC